>PVHP010027091.1:0-24095 GCA_004024765.1 Zapus hudsonius | reverse complement strand
AACTTTCATATTTTTTATGTATTTCTTTAAAACAGAAATTACTGTTTTTGTTGTTCAGTTGTTTTTTTAATATTATTTTTTATTTATTTATTTATTTATTTGCAAGCAGAGAGAGAGAGAGAGGACATCCAGAGACAGACGCCACCTTGTGCATCTGGCCTATGTGGGTACTGGGGAATTGAACCCGGGTCCTTAGGCACTGGAGATAAGTGCCTTAACCACTGAGCCATCTCTCCAGCCCCTAACTTTCATATTTTTATCCTGCATTAGTTACATTTCTTATCACTGTGAGTAGATACCTGACAAAATGCTACTTAAGGGAGGAAGAGTTCATTTGACTCATGATGATGGAGAAATGGTGGCAGGAGCTTGAGGCAGTTTGTTACATTGTGTCTGCAGTCTTAAAGCAATATCAGTTCACTGTCTCATTTCTATTCAGTGCAGAATCCCAGCTCGTGGCATGGTGCCATTCACATTCAGGATGGGTCTTCCTTCCCCAGTTAAGCCTGTAACTCTTACATTTTACATGCCTACAAAATCATCATGTAAACTATGTTGCCAGTTCAGGTGCCAGCTTGAGATGTAGCCAGGTCCCCTTCTGTCACAGCTTTAGTGACCTCTGTGCACCTTGGAGGCTGAGCATGCCTGAGGTTGTTTTCTGGCAAGGAACCACTTCAGTATTCTTAGTAAGTTTGAGCCTTTGATGGCTATGGTCTTGCCTTCGGGGTACCTTTCCTATTGTCCCAGTGCTAAGTGCTGGTTTTCTCCTAAATGATGCTCATGTCCATAATAATTCTTTCTCCACATCCACTTTGTCTGCAGTTTGAGCACAATTTTAAATTTGTTCATATTCTTTTCCTTCTTAAACTGCACTTTTTGGGGGGATGGAAGGTCTTAGAGACAGGGTCTCACTCTAACCTGGACTAACCTGGAACTCACATTGTAGCCCCAGGCTGGCCTGGAACTCCTGAAGATCCTTCTACCTCAGACTCCTGAGTGCTGGGGTTAAAGTGGTGCACTACCACACCTAGCTACAAACTGCACATTTTTATATCTTTCTGCTCCCTCTCACTGAAGGTATAAGAACATAGAACAGTAACCATGCCACAGCTTGAATGTTGCATTATCTTGAAATTTTCTCCATCAGACAATTTAGTCCCTTGCTTTTTTTTTTTTTGAGGTAGGGTCTCACTCTAGCCCAGGCATACCTGGAACTCACTCTGTCATCCTAACCTGGCCTCAAACTCAGAGTGGGCCTCCTATCTCTGCCTCCCAAGTGCTAGGATTAAAGACATAGACAACCACACCAGACTAGTCCATTACTTTTTAATTTGGCCTTGGTCAGATTACAGCATATCAGCAGATAGCAGCTAAATTTTTGTTTGTTTGTTTGTTTATTTTCTGGGTTTTTGCCAGAATATTACATGTATATCCTCTACCTTATTTCCCGTGAAGCCTCATGTGTGATCTTTACTTTCTGTCTTTGTGTCAACATTATGTTCTACACTGTCCCAGAACATCCATTTATGCTCTGTTTACAGCACTCTCAAATGCCTCGAGCCCACTGGTTGGAACTCTCCTGAATTCCTTCTGCATATCAGTTCAGAGGCCTACAAACCACAGGGTCAGGTAGTCACACATAAAGTCCCAAATCTCAGTGACAATTTTCTCTTACTGTGACAAAATACCTAGCTAACACTATTTAAGGAAGAAAGGATTTATTCGGGCTATGGTTTGTGGGTGCGATCCCTCTAGGCAGGGAAGGCATGGCGGAAGAAGCAGGAAGCAGCTGGTCACATTTCATGCACAGTCAGGAAGAAGGGAAAGAATGTTGGTGCTTCTAGTATCCTAACTGAAAAACTAAGATGTGGTGAGATACAGTAAGGATATGCATCTTCCTTTGTTCAGTATAACAAAATTGATTAAGTTCTTAGAAATTCTTCCTAACTTCTGCTTGAAAATTTCATTAATTTAGAACCCTCCTCAAATTGCCTCCAGACTTCTCCTGAAGTCTTATTTCTGTGATTGCTGTTTGCCGTATGTTCATATCCATGCTTCATACATGTTCTGCTCTCCACACAAATGTCCCCACCTTGTAGGATTTCTTCTTTTCTTCCTTACTTGTCCATCCATATCTTTTGTGTCTTCTGAACTCAGCTCTGCTTGGTGCTTTTTGAAAATATCTTAAACATCTAGTTCATATCAACCTTCCTATGAACTCAGCACTTAAAACATTTAATTCTCAGTTGATATTGTCCTGAACTGCTCTCTCACACTGCTTCCTGTATTGTTAGGGTTTGGCTTGTATATGTCATAGTTCTTTAACATGTCGTTCACACTGTATTGTTTACTTCTTGAGTGGATGAGCCTTGTCTTAAGCTTTGTCTAAAGTGTCATTACAGAATAATCACTTTTTGATGGTTGTTGGTTGCAGGTGTATTTGGAAATTCAAATTCAGTACCATCAACTTGCAACCAACCAGTGATATCGTCTGTGGAAAATGGGGATACATTTTCAATTATTAAACAGAATATTGATCCACCATCAGGTATTTATGGAAGAGCAGTCCAACAAAATATTCCATCTTATCTTGATGTTGAACATGACAAAGATGTAAGTTTATCTACTAATCTTTAGGATAAACTTAAGCCTACCTTAAGTCATTGTATTATTTATCTAAGATGTGGGAGAGTAAAAGTATTTTGAGTAAAAATTTTAAAATCCTAAAAAGTAAAAAACAAAAATTTAAAAACCTGGGGCTGGGAAGATGGCTCAGTGGAAGGGAGGAAGAAATGAGAAGAAAGAGGGAAAGGGGGAGGGAGAGAGGGAAGGAGGAAAATAAACTTGAAAATTTTAAAATGTAGTCTTTTTGGTATACACATTTAAGGTACATACATAAAATTTTCTGAGATAAAGATATTTTAAATGTCAGATTTCCTAAATACTTCCAGATATTTATTTCAACTTTTTCATGCAGACTAAAGTTTCTATTTCAAAATCTACTTATGACAAGTTGAGACAAAAGAGAAAAGAAGAAATAGAACTTTTTGATGCTAAAGGTTGTGAAAGGAAAGAACAGAATCCCTTGGAGCGAATAAAACATATAGGGACTGAGAAAATGCTATCTGAAAGTAAGTGACTTTTGTCTTCTGTGTATTATCTAGTAATACTCTAAAGCTGAAATAGTTGGCTTATCTGATCTGTAATCCTACCTACTCAGGAGGCTGAGGTAAGATGACCAAAGTCTGCCTAATTTACAGAGCAAATTCTAGGGTTATGAGTCAACAGGGCCTATCTATACTTTCCAGGATAACAAGCACACAAAAAATACCTGGCATTTCTATGCGACTACTGGAAAATCAAACTTGGGTCCTCATGTTTGCCAACTGAACTGTCTCCCTAACCACTGGTACCTCATTTTTATAGATAAGGTAACTGTGATAGTGAAACTTGATGAATGCAACAGCCATGTCATGATGAGTAGACGGTTATGCATAACACTCCTTGCCTTCCTTCAAATCTTTTATTCTTTCCATCCCTTCTTCTGCAGTGTTCAGTGAACCTTGGAATGGAATGATGGAGATGTTACATTTAGGGATGAGCACTCAATAGTTATTTCTTCTTAGTAGTTTAGTTATTAGTTTCTGTAGTAACCACCACCTCCTGCAGAGTAAGCTTTTCTAATCAAAGCTAAGAGCAGCACAATCTATTGATAAAAACATAAATATTTAGAAGGCAGTTTAACAAACTACCTCAGTTACTGTCTTGTGATTATGACAAAAATACCTGATCAGAAGCAGCTTAGAGAAAGAAACAGTTTATTTTGGCTTGCAGTTCCAAAGAGTAGTGTCCATCCTGGTGAAGAAAGCATGGAAGGAACAGGAAGCCAGTGTCACACTGTCATATCAGCAGGAAGGAAGTAGAGAACTGTGAATGCTGATGTTCAGCCAACTCTCCTTTTTATAAAGTTAATACCTCAGCCCATGGACTGGTGCTACCCACAGTGGTAGGTCTTCCCACCTAATCAAGATAATCTCCACAGACATGTCCAGAGGCTAACGTAATCCCCACACAAATGTTTCTGGGTCTGTCAAGTTGACGATCTTTTATAAACCACCACAAATCTACCCTCTGTCAAACTTGACACCCAAACACATCACATTTATATCATAACCTTCCATCCCTGTGTGTTAGGTTCATGGCCATCTCATAATGTTTAATTCATTCAGTCCAAATTGAAAAGGCCTCATATTCTTTAAAAGTTACAACACAGTTTTTACAAAATGAGACCATATTGCTTCCTTTGCTCTTGAAGTTAGATTTTATTACCATGACTAAAAATTTTTATATTAAATGAAATTTATTAACTTTGAATATAAAATACAGTTTAAATTAGATTTGATTTTTGATTTCAGTTTTTTCTGAAGTGTTTACACAAGAAATTTTCATATCCATAGTTGAATGTCATTTGTATCCTTTGTGTCAAGGTTCTCTCTTGCTTTATTTAGTATGTTTTGTTTTAGGTGAAGTATGTCCTGGAGTTATTCCACAGTATAAAGAAAGGATGCCTTCTGCTGCTCACAGTCCAGAAATAATGGAT
Organism: Zapus hudsonius; assembly: GCA_004024765.1. Taxonomy (NCBI): domain Eukaryota; kingdom Metazoa; phylum Chordata; class Mammalia; order Rodentia; family Dipodidae; genus Zapus; species Zapus hudsonius. The sequence goes on along the minus strand of PVHP010027091.1, from coordinate 19,495 downwards.
TCGTTGGAACTACGCCCGTTTTCCAAACCAGACATAGCATTAACAGAAGCTTTGAGGCTTTTAGCTGATGAGGACTGGTAAGTTAACCATCCTTAACTTAATACTGTATGTAGTCTTAGCAAAGATTATTTTATTTATTTAATTTTTTAGTTTTTTCCGAGGTATGGTCTAACTCTAGCACAGGCTGGCCTTGAACTTAGGTGATCCTCCTATCTCTATCTCCTGAATGCTGGGATTAAATGTATTTGCACATGCGTGTGTGTGTGTGTGTGTGTGTGTGTGTGTGTGTGTGTGTGAAGGCCTCTTGCTATTGAAAGTGAACAGTAGACATTTGTGCTACTTTTTGTATCTGGCTAATGTGGCTGGCTTAGGAATTCCACCCAGTCTGGCAGCCTTTGCAAGCACTGAGCCATTTTCCCAGCCCCCAGTCACTATTTTTACTTGTCAGGTATCTATATCTTTTGAACTTAATAATGTAGCTGAAATCTGCTCCAAATATAATCATATGATCAGTTATACTTTTACTTATATACCATAAGACGTTGGGGAGGGAAATATTAGTGAATCAGAAGACATTGTAAGAAAACTAACCTGAAAAGACTCAGGAGAAAAGGAAAAACAAAACAAAAAATTATTGAACTTGAGACTGCTTCAAGTAGCCTAATACAGTACAACCAGAATTGGTACAAATGAAGATAGAAACAAATATGTGAAGGATATAATGGTCAAATTTTGTCCAGATTTGATTTAAAGAAAACATTAACCCAAACTGGGCATGGTAGCACACACCTTTAATCACAGTGCTCAAGAGGCTGAGATAGGAGAATTGCCATGAGTTCCAGGTCAGCCTGGGCTACAGATAAATTCTAGGTCAGCCTGTGCTAGTGAGATCTTACCTTGAAAGAAAACAAAGCAAAGCAAAAAGCAAAACTCCAGAGATCTATCCAAAGATGAACACCCAGCACAAGAAACAAGCAAAGAGCACATACATAATCGCATTGCTTTAACCTTAGCGATGGAGAAAATCTTAAAAGCAGCCAGAAAGAAGACACATTTCATATCAAAGAATAGAGGAATATTTGCAAGCAGAGATAGAAGAGAGACACAGAGAGGGAATGGGTATACCAGGGTTTCCAGCCACTGTAAGTAAATTCCAGATGCATGCACCCCTTTGTGTATCTGGCTTTACCTTTATGTGGGTACTAGAGAATCAAACCTATGTCGTCAGGTTAGGCATACAAGCACCTTAACTGCTGAATCTTCTCTCCAGTTCCAAAAATATCTTTCAGCAATAGAAGTGAAATAGATTATTTAAGACCTAGAAAACTTGAAGAATTTCACCACAAACAGATCTGCACCACAAGACAGGTTAACAGACACCTTTAGGCAGAAAGAAAGTGCTATCAGATGGGAATCTAAATTCAGAGCATGGGAATTGTGACAACATAAACACACTAGTTTTCCTTATAGCCTAATTTTCTTTCAGATAGTTGACTTTAAATAACACTATGGTTAGTATATATATATATATGTAGTATATATATATATACTACATAATATATATATGTAGTATATATATATATATATATATACTACAAAAAAACAAAGACCACCATCTGTCTCCTTAGGGCAGATAATGAAAACCAAGTAAAAGTCACAGAAACAACTGATAGGTTTTGTGCTTCAATCACTCACTCACCAGTGAGCTAACTGACAGGTGTTTATTTTTCTTCCAGCTATGTCTTTACTACTTTTTGTGTTTTGTTTTGTATTTTCAAGGTAGGATCTCACTGAAGCCAAGGCTGACCTGGAATTCACTCTGCAGTTTTAAGGTGGCCTCAAACTCATAACGATCCTCCTATCTCTGCTTCCAGAGTGCTGGGATTAAAGGTGTATGCTACCACACCTGGGTATCTTGCTACTTTTCAAACTTTTATTTTCATTCCTCTCTCTGCCTACTCTTTAGAAAGAAGATAGAATTCATACCAAGGGAGAAATGTGCCTTTATATTTCCAAAAGTTAACTTAGCTTGGCTATCACTGTAGTTTTAGTTCTTAAAAGAGATTTCCATGGTTTTTATTTGAGATTCCTAAATAATAAGGCGGCAGTGGGGGTTCTAACTGAGCCCCATTTAATAACGGATTTTGTAATTTCTTGTTCCATAGGGAGAAGAAAATTGAAGGACTGAATTTTATTAGATGCTTAGCCGCTTATCATTCTGAGATACTGAACACAAAGTTACATGAAACAAATTTTGCAGTAGTTCAAGAGGTAATATTTTTCAGATGAGTGTTTTAGAAACAAAGCTTATTTGATCTTTACATGTTTTAAACAACTTTGTAGTATATGATATGAATATATATGTATGTAAAATAAACCATGTCTTAATTTGTAACAGTAAAAAAATATTAGAACCAGGTGTGGTTGGCATACCTTTTTAGTCCCAGCACTCCGGAAGCATAGGTAGGAGGATTGCTGTTAGTTAGTTCCAGGCCAGCCTGAGACAACATAGTGAATCCCAGGTCAGTCTGGGCTATATTGAGACTCTATCTCAAAAAACCAAAAAGGAAAAAAAAAATAGACACTGATTTTTAGAATATAAGCTATCAAATCAAATATGCTACGTTGATTCTGATTTTCTCATAGAGTTTCAGCAAAATAGATATTGTGATTTTTTTTTTTTTTAGGTAAAAAATTTACGCTCTGGAGTTTCTCGTGCTGCTGTGGTCTGTTTAAGTGATCTTTTCACATATCTAAAGAAGGGCATGGACCAAGAACTGGATACCACAGTAAGAGTTTTGTTGCACAAGGCTGGAGAATCAAATACATTTATAAGAGAAGATGTGGACAAAGCATTGAGATCTATGGTTAATAATGTAACTCCTGCACGAGCTGTTGTTTCTCTTATCAATGGAGGACAAAGGTAATGGCAAACTTAATCTTGAGATAACCTTTAAAATGTGAAATTTATTTGCGGTCTTAGGTGTAGGGAGAATAAAAGCAGATTTCCTGTAAATAATTCCTCCATGAAAAAGGTCATATAGTAAGCATAAAAAGAACAATAACATAACTTACAAATTCATGGAACTGGAGCAAAATAAATATATATAAGCTATAGTGAATTTTGTTTTTAATCTTTGGAAGGAAGGGACTTCAGGTACCATGGCAAAGTAGATGCTTCTGTGCCAGGTATGGTGGTTGCTGCTTGTAGTCTCAGCACTTGGGAAGTTAAAGGAAGAGGATCGCCTAAGATAAGGAAATTGCTGCAAGTTTGAAATGAGCATCTGCTACAAAGTCAAACCCTGTTTCAAAACAACCACACACCCACACTTTTTTTTGTTGTTGTTTTGTTTTGTTTTGTTTAAGTAGAGTTCAGTCTAGCTCAGGCTGACCTGAAATTCACACTATAGTCCCAGGCTGGCCTCAAACTCATGGTGATCCTCCTACCTGTGCCTCCCAAGTGCTAGGATTAAAGGTGTGCACCACCATGCCTGGCTTCCACACCATGGTTGTGTGTGACATGGAATAAAACAGAATGGACCAGGAGCTGTGATGGCTCAGCAGTTAAAGATGCTTGCAAGCCTGCTCATCTAAGTTCTCTCTTCCTAAGGACTGTAAAGTAGCACATGCATCTATGAACCCAACATGCTCATGCCAGTGGAAGAGTCCAGAAGCTAGTGGAGCAGCATCAAAAGAAGAGAAAATAAAGATAGAAATTAGCCAAGGTGTAATCTACAAAATCATCCATGGACTGCTGCCAGGGCTCACAGCTACACCATGTTGCTCATGCCAGGCAGGGGTCAGCAGTAACTACTAGGGAGGTGCTGGCTCCTTCTGTATATGGGTGCTTTAAGAATGAGAAGCTGGAGAGAGATTGACTGGGGTGGAGAGATGACTAGAACAGTGGTACTAAGGACACTGGCAGAAATACAGTGCAGAAGCCTGAAGCTGAGATTCTCCACAAGCACCCAGAATTAGTTACCAGCCTGAGAAGTGTCTGGAAGAGGAATGAATGAAAGAGAACACCATTGCCACTGCCTAGGCAAGGGACAACACAGGAACACAGAACTGTGCTGAATCTGGCAGTCTCCCCAGTGAATTCAAGAACTGTGGGACATCAGGAATAAAAGGAGATGGATGGATGGAGGAGGAAAAAGGAGAGGGAAGGTAAATGGGAAGGGAGGAAGTAGAAAAGAAGGAAAGAACTGGCCAGGAAAAGAACAATCAGTGGCAAAAGTAAGAACAACATGGGAAGGCCTCCCATACCCTCTCAGAGCCTGGGCCTCAGAAAGCCTCTTGTAAGGTATACCACAGATGAAGTTGGAGTTGTCAGGTGGGGGTGTCTCAGACCAAGGCACTCATGCAGAAAGTGGATTCCCAAGCAAATTCCTCTCAGCTGGATAAAATGACCTTTCTAATATTTGAAACTATGGATGCTAGCAGCCTTTCCCACAACTACAGAGTCTACTATAAAAGACAACCAGTTATGAAGACCCACATATATCCCAACTAAGAAGAAATACTGACTACTACATATACTCTGTTTCAATGTATTATTTTTATTGTTTTTTTTCTTATTTGTTTGTTTGTTTGAGGTAGGGTCTCACTCTAGTCCAGGCTGGCCTGGAATTTCTATGTAAATTTACTATGTAAAATGAGGGTGGCCTCAAACTCACAGTGATCCTCTTACCTCTGCCTCCAGAGTACTGGGATTAAAGGTGTATGCCACTACACCTGGCTTTGCTTTTATTTCTTAATTATTAATGCCCTAGAAAATTATGAGCTACTGTTTTCTTATTCCCTAATAGTAATAGGGGTGGAAGAAAAGAACTGAATGTTCGAACCAACCAGAAGAGCAATCAACAAGATATAGAAAAAAAAAAACAAGATATAGGAATTAGCAAACCTCTCAAAATAACATTAAATGCAAACTCAGTTAAAAAACATGCATACTAGCTAATTTACTGACTGGATCCAAATATCTTTTGTCTCTAGGAAACACACCTTATTGGCAAAGATACTCACAAACTGAGAGTCAAAGAATGTAAGCCAACCTGTTATCAAATAGAAGCTTCCTCCTTCCTGCCCCCCAAAAATGTGTGTAGCTATTTTCATGTCTGATGAAGTAGACTTTGAATCAAGCTAGTCCAGATAATGAAAGCAACCACATATTGATAGGGGGAACAGTTCATCAAGAATTTATCACAATTGTAAATACATATCCACTGAATGTTGGGGCTCCTACTTTTATAAAACAACCCCTAAAGGAAATGAGAGGTCAGCTAGATCCTGATACAATACTAGTGAGTGATTCAATGCTGCCTTTCATGTTTAGATCAGTCACTTAACAAAGCAGCATCACAGATAAACTATACCATACATCAGTTGAACTTAACAGATCTACAGACTACTACTCCATTCAATAAATAAAGAATATTCATTCTTCTCAGCAGCCCATGGGACCTCCTCTAATTGAACACAATATAAACCACGAGGAAAATCTTCATGAATACAAAAGATTAAAAATAATCCCTTGTATCTTTACTTTTTGGGAAGGGATGATAATGTGCATTGTTTGTCATTTTAGCCTTTCAGCATGATTGCTGGGGAGCTGTTCCATCAGAAAGAACTAAAAGTAATGATTGTTACAAGCTTTGTTACTAACAGTAACTGTTTAAGCTCTTTGGGAAATAGTTCTGCATCAACTTAGTTTTGTGTGGTCATGTTTTCTTGTAGCCATTTACACACTGCAGTTAGAAAATGTACAGCCCAGCACTTAGCCGACGTGATAGAATTGATGGAACCAGAGCGCATTTTATCTGGAACAAAGGATATGGCTGAACGTTTATTACCAGCCGCTGCCAAGTTTGCTCAAGACAGCTCCCAAGAAACCAGGTGAACAGCTGCTAATGATATCTGTTTTCTGTTAATGCAAAGCCTTAGAAGTAGGAAACAAAGGATCAAAAGGAGTGAACATTTTCTAAATGGAGAAATGAGATTTCAGAGATAGATGCAGGAAGATGACATTATTCATCAATTTTTAAATGCTCTTATGGGAGTGCACACTGAATTCTCCAAATGTACAGGTGACACTACATATAGTTCTGTGTAAGTCAGTGCCAAGTCACTGGGATGAAGTGACAGATTATGAGTGGTAGAAAAGTGTTAGAAGAACTACTCTGTGGGCAGAAGCCAGGTAATACATATAGGAAAAACTTTTTTTAAAAATAGATAAAAATCAAGGAAATAGATACACATTAAAAACATAGGAATAATGCATAACATACCTGAAGAAAGATTTATTTACACTTAGACAATTTCATTAAGGTTAGTAACCATCAACAAAAGATGGCAAAATAGTTAACCTATGGCTAGCATGATACCTGTGGTGCTGACAGAAACTTAGTCAGACAGGACTTAGTCAGAGCCCTGCTTTAGATTCCTAGTCTGCATCACTGTTTGCCCTTAAGTTACTCATTCTTTGCTGATCTCTTGTCAAGTAGGAAGGTTGGATCAGGCAACCAATATGTCTCCTAAAAATCTAAAATCTTAAGGCAATAATATATCTAAAATCTTAAATCTTAAGGCAATAATATATGAGGATGATTTAGAAAACAGAGAGAAGGTGCTGGAGAGATGGCTCAGCAGTTAAAGGTGCTTGCTTACAAAGCTTGAAGGCCTGAGATCGATTCCATAGTACCCATGTAAAGCCAGATACACCAATGGCGCATGTCTGGAATTCGTTTTCAGTGGCACTAGGCCCTGGTGACAGAATTCTCATTCTCTGTCTCTGTCTTTCTACTTGCAAATAAACAAATAATTTTTTTAAGTGGAGAAAGTATCCTGAGTTCATAGAGGTTAAAGAAGAGTAAAAATTTTAACATGTTATGGCAAAAATACCCATTACTTAAGATAACAGGAGTTAATTTTTGGGACTCATACCAATTGCTAATACATACATAAATACATTTTTCTATTGCCATGTAAGAAAATTTCAGAAATATAGCAGCATAAGACAACATCAGTTATCTAGGATAGATCTCTTTATTTATTTTGACAATTTTAATATGCATATTAAGTATTTTGATCACATTCACTCCCTGCTCCATTACCCTCTATTGTCCCTGCTTCACTCCTGCTGAACTTGCTCTTCCCAAATAGTCCTCCTCCTACTCTGATGTCATGTATATATTTCCCACTGAGTTTACTAAGGGTTGCTTGCATGAGCATGGATAGATGGGATGTTATTTGACAGACCATTAGCAATTTACCAATAACTACACTACTGAAGAAAATGTTTCCCCATCCCCCAGCAGCCATAAACTTATGTGTTCTGAATGCTTAATCCCCAGCTAATGGCAATTTTGGAATTGGAACTTTGTTGGAGATGTGTTGTTGGGAGCAGGCTTATGGGTGTTATAGCCAGCTTCCCCTTGCCAGTGTTTATCACACTCTCCTGCTGCTGCTGTTGTCCACCTGATGTTGGCCAGGAGGTGATGTCCAGCCTCTGCTCATGCCATCATTTTCCCTGCCACCCTGGAGTTTTCCCTCCAGTCTGTAAGCCAAAATAAATCCTTTCCTCCACAAACTGCTATTGATCAGGTGCTTTCTGTCAGCAGTGAGAAGTTGAATGCAACCGTATTTATATCACATTAAAGTTCAGAAACATTCAAGAGAGCCAGGCATAGTGATTAATCCTAGTACTTGGAAGGCTGAAGCAGGAGAATCTCGAGTTCAAGGTCTCCCTGTACTATACAGCAAGACCCTGTCTTTAAAAAAAAATTCAGGAGAGTTAAATTATAGACTGCTTAGGAAAGCTTCTTTGTGTTTTTTGGTGTGCATCTTCATTAACCACACGTGTGTGTGTGTGTGTGTGTGTGTGTGTGTCTGTCTGTCTGTCTGTCTGTGTGTCTGTGTATGTTTTCTGGGGGTCAAACCCAGGACCTCATTCATGCCAGGCAAGTGCTCCACCACTGGACTATGCACTCAATCCACACTGTACCTTTTCTTTAATGGCATAGTAGTTCTATCCATTTTGACATTGTTTAAAGTTTTGAAATTACAACTAATTTTTAGGTAATATTTTGTGACCCTGTTGTTTAGTTGTTTGTTAATTTTAGTCATTCCCTTATTTCTGGGCTCTGCAGTAGACATATACTGCTAATATTCTAAGCTAAAACTTATATTAGTACTTGTGACATGTTAAGATCTACTTACCTGGATCGTTATTTGTTGTCATTTGTGAGAAGCCATGTTTGTTCTCTGACATTACCTCCTTTTCTATAATTGCATTACATCTGACGGGATCCAGTTGAGATAAGTACTCCCACAAAAACCTGTCATTATCCTAGTCCCCTAGATTTCAACCTGTAAGTAGAGTATGACTAATTTATTTTAGGGTCAATCCTCGAAGTATAAGGATTGGTATTATATAAGATACCTTGTCATAAGATGTTTCCAATATGCACTTTGGCAATATCTGAATTTCCCTTATAAAATGATGTTTTTTGGTTTGGGGGGTTGTTTTTGTTTTTCTGGGGTTTTTGTTTTGTTTTGTTTCTTTGTTTTTGTTGTTGTTGTCCGAGGTAGGGTCTCACTCTAGCCCAGGCTGACCTGGAATTAACTATGTAGTGTCAGGTTGGCCTCAAACTCATAACAATCCTCCTACCTCTGCCTCCTGAGTGCTGGGACTAAAGGCATGTATCACCATGCCTGGCTTTAAAATAATTTTGCCTTCAGATTTTTATTATTTTTAGACTATGCAACATAAATCTAGTTTGAACATATTCAGCACTTAATGACATCAGTCATAATTTTATCATTCAATCTTGGGTTATTTTTTAAAGTTTTTAAAAGTTTTAAAGTTTATGTTTTAAGTAGAAGAGATTAGGATTGTAAAGAACTGGAATCCAGGTAATTAAAGGGAAAGTGAATTAGAAATACAGGATCTAAGGAGGACATGGTGGCACATGCCTTTAATCTCAGCACTTGAGACCTAAGGTAAGAGAATTGCTATGAGTTCAGACCACCCTGAGATTACAGAGTGAGTTCCAGGTTAGCCTGGGCTAGAGAGAGACCCTACCTCAAAAAGCAAAAAAAAAAAAAAAAAAAAGAAGGAAGAAAGACAAGAAGGGAGGGAGGGAGAAAAAGATAGAAAAAGAGAATAAAAAAAGAAAAACAGGATCTAGAGAAAGTTAACTCAGGCTAGAACATTTGGCCAACAGTTGAGCAGCAAAAGATTTACGGGAGCAGGGCGTGGTGGTACACGCCTTTAATTCCAGCACTCAGGAGGCAGAGGTAGGAGGATTGCCTTGAGTTCAATGCCACCCTGAAACTACATAGTGAATTCCAGGTCAGCCTGGACTAGAGCGAGACCCTACCTCGAAAAATCGAAAAACCAAAAAATAAAGTAAAAATTAAAAAAAGACTTAAAGGTAAGGAGGCCAAGACAAAGATAAGCTTCTCCCTGCTCATGATTCTGCCAGATGCCAGCCTTGAACATGGATACTGGGGTGCACAAAAAATAGCCAAACCTTTTTATTCTCCATGCATGCAAAGGTGAAAGCTTTAAGCTACAGTGGTTCTAAAAGGGGGTGAGAGTAAGAGAATTTTTTATTGTCTAGAGCACTTAATATATCCACATTTTGTTGGCTTACCTAAAATAAGGGTGGTAATCGTATCTCCAGTCCCCACATAAAGGCACATGCCCAAATGATGCCTGTATCTGGAGGTTGTTTTCAATGGCAAGAGACCCTGGCAGCATACCCATTTCTCTCTCTCTCTCTCTCTCTCTCTCTCTCTCTCTCTCTCTCTCTCTCTCTCTCTCTCTCTCTTTCTCTCTCCTTGAAAATATTTTTTAGGGCTGGAGAGATGCTCAGCAATTAAGGCACTTGCTTGCAAAGCTTAAGGACCAGTGTTCAATTCCCCAGCACCCATGTAAAGCCAGATGGACAAAGTGGCACATGCATCTGGAGTTTGTTTGCAGTGACTAGAGACCCTGATTGTAAATAAACAAATAAAAAAAGATTAAAAATATTTTTTAAATATTTTATTCATTTTTTAAGCAGAGAGAGAGAGAGCGCACCAGGGCCACCACCTTGTGGGTCTGGCTTATGTGGGTCCTGGGGAATTGAACCGGGGGCCTTAGGCATGGGAGGCAAGTGCCTTAACCGCTGAGCCATCTCTCCAGCCCAAAAATATATTTTTTAAAAGACATAAACTGAACTTGTTTTGATATATGTAAATTTAGTCATACATTTCCTTATATTCATAGATATTATGGTCGAAAGATGCTTTTCCTCATGATGTGTCATCCTAACTTTGAGAAAATGCTTGAAAAGTATGTTCCATCTAAAGATTTGCCATATATTAAAGAAAATGTTAAAAACTTACGCCAAAAGGTATGTTGATAAAGTTTGTTTGGTAAATAACTTTAAAAGCAAAGTTTGTAAGACAGATATCCTAGCTTGGTAAATGGAGGCAGGAGTATTAAGAGTTCAGGGTCATCCTTAGGAACATACTGAATTCTGTTCTAGCCTTGACTATATGGGATCCAAAATCAACTGAAGAAATGATTGAATGAGTAAGTGAACAAACAAATGAATGAGTGAATGTAATGTATTTTTCTGTGAAAGTAATGGATACAAGCAATTGCTTATTGGATTCTCTCTGCTGCTCATTTGGAATAGCTCTACACTGCAGTTCTTAGTAGACATATGCACTTGGCCTTCAGAGTAAATGTTTATTGCCTACTAAAACATAATGTATGGAAGAATGTTGTTTGGCCTATTAGAGTTACAAGACTTGGATTTGCATCCTGACTCTGAACATGTACAGCCATGTAATAGGCACATCATTTCTATAGCTGAGATTTTCATTTTTATAAAATGAGGGTTGTAATTTTTAATATACGTGGTCCCTGATTTATTTGCCTTTTTGCCTTGTTAGTTTCTCTATTTGGGGAGAGGGGGGAGAGAAAGAGAAAGAGAGAGCAGAGACAGTAGTAGTTAAAAACATAGTATATTAACACACCTCATTTACAGTGCTAGGATCTTTCTATTGGTCATATATCTGTTAATTCACCACTAATCACAAGGCTTTTTATGTACCAAATACCTGTTAGAACATATCACATTATTAAACGTGGGCGGAGGAAATTGCTTAGTGGTTGAAGGCACTTGCTTGCAAAGCCTGCTGACCCATATTTGATCCTCTAGTACTCACGTAATGACAGATGCACAAACTGGTGCATGCATCTGGAGTTTGCAGCAGCAAGAGGCCTTGGCATGCCCATTTTATCTCTGTCTATACCTCTCTCTCTCTCCCTCTGCTTACAAAAAATTTAATAAATTTTTTAATGTTTAAGATTATAAGGGCTGCTTTGAAAATTATATTATTTCAGTATTAGTTGGTTTTTGTTTTGGGGCTTTTCAAAAAATATATATTTTGTTTATTTATTTGAAAACAAAGAGAGAGAGAGAGAGTAGGCATGCCAGGGCTTCCAGCCACTGAAGATGGACTCCAGATGCATGCACCACTTGGTGCATCTGGTTTTACTTGAGTACTGGGTAATCAAACCCAGGTCATTAGGCTTTATAGGCAAGTGCCTTAACTGCTGAGCCATCTCTCCAGTTGTGAGTTTTGGCTTTTTGAGACACTCTAGCCCAGTCTGACCTGGTGTTTATGCTTCCTTGCAGGGTTTGGGTGAGATGCCACCAGACACTCCTTCAGCAAAAGGAAAGCGTTCTCATGCTGGCAGTGTTGGCAATGCAAGATCATCCTCTGTCTCCAGAGATGCTTTCATTTTGGCTGAAAGGTAAGAGCATTTGGTAGTGTACAGCATTAGAGTTGTTTAATGTTTTCATGATATGACACAGGGGTGTTTGTCAAAACCTAATGAGTCTTAAAAGTTTGGTATAGTCTTAAGTATGAGATAATTAGATTTAATTAGATAGTTACATACTCCCAATAACTTGCTTTTATATGTACATTATTAGAACTTCAGTGTTACTAAACATGTCCTTAGGCTCTGGAGGCAAGTGCCTTAACCGCTGAGCCATCTCTCCAGCCCCATAAAAATGTTTTTAAAATATCCCTTGGAATAAACCTAATCAAGGCATTGAAAGACCTCAACAATGAAAACTTTCTAACATTGAAGGAAGACACTAGAAATTTGAAAGATTTCATGTTCATGGATTGGAAGAATTGATTTAAGAGAGAGAGAAATTTACCAACAAGGAAAAAAATTCTTAACTTTTTAAACATATTTGTATATGCAATTTTGTAACATGCCTAAGCTATTTAAGAGCTGGTAGTACTGCTAGTGCAGTTTCTTAAAATTTTTATTGCCAGGTATGATGAATCAAGCCTTTAATCCCAGCACTCAGGATGGTAAGATAGGAGGATCCCTGTGAGTTTGAGGCCAACCTGGAGCTACAGAATGAGTTCCAGGCCAAGATGGGCTAGAGTGAGACCCTGCATCAGCAAAACCAATAATATAAAATTTTTCTTAGGCCGAACATGGTGGCACACACCTTTAATCCCAGCACTCAGGAGGCAGAGGTTGGATGATCTCCATGAGTTTGAGGCCACCCTGAGACTACATAGTGAATTCCAGGTCAGCCTGGACTAGAGAAAGACCCTACCTTGAAAAACAAACAGAGAGAGAGAGAGGAGCCACCAGGGCCTCTTGCTATTGCAAATGCACTCCAGATACATATGCTACTTTGTGCATCTGGCTTTGTCTGGCTAGTATGGAATTGAACCTGGGCCAGCAGGGTTTGCAAGCAAGCACCTGTAACTATCTCCCCAGCCCAAAATCTTTCAAACTATCATTTGACCTGTCTGGTGTATTTAAATATATTTTAAACAGTGTTTGAAAACTATATGAATATACATATAGGTATTTTTCATATTTTCTCTATTTGTATATTTTTAAGTAGTTCATAAATTTTAACATGAATTTTATACATAATTCAAACCTGTGGTTAATGAGAGTAGAGTCAATGGTAGTATCCCTATCTACCATGCATGAGACCCTAGGTTGGAGTGCCCAGATCAGAAAATAATTAGAAGATACCCACCTATGCTTGTCATGCAGAATGTGGTCCACACCAACATCAACAGAGCTCATTCTACATGCAGAGACTGTCCTGTGCTCCTGTCAGACCTGCTGCCTCAGAAGCTCCCATCTGTCCACATTAAAATGTGGTCACATAAAATCCTAGAGCAGATATCATAGTCACAAAACTTGGGGAGGTTGGGAATGTAGCTCAGTTGTGGGCTTGGTCCCAGCTGTGGTGCCACATGCCTGTCATCCCAGCACTCATGAAATGGAGGCAGGGGGTTCTCAAATTTAATGTCATTCCCAACTACTGTAACAGCAAGGTCAGTTTGGTTACATGAAACTTTGTCTCAAAAAAAAAAAAAAAGCTTTTGGCACCCGTTTAAATATGCTTTTTTTTTTCTTTTGCTGAGTGTGGAAGAAGTGCTTATAATCCCAGCACTCAGGAAACAGTAAGAATTGCCATGAGTTGAAGGCCTGCCTGGCTTACTCTGTCTCTAAAGGCCAAAAACAGCAATATTTTTGTTGTTGTTCAGCTGGGTACAGTGGCATATGCCAGTAATCCCAGGTGCTAGGAGACTGATACTGATGATGAGTGAATGGTCCCCCTGGGCAGCATGGGTAAGGTCCCATCTCAGAGCAAACAAAACCACTGCAACAACAATAAAAATTTCCTTCTTCCTGTGTGATACTGGATTGCAGAAGTGTGAGGACCTGGAATCCCTGGCATGTTGGAAGGGCTCCTCATGCTTCCATGTGTATTCATGGTCCTGCTGACTTGGTCTTGACCTGTACTGCATCATTGCTTCAGGGCCCATAGTAAAGAACCTGCAGCTCTCCTGTGTCCTTCACTGAGCAGGACTTTGACTTCTTTTATATCCTAACTTAACTGTGGCATCAGGCCTCACAAATACTCATTAACTTTTCTCACAGAAAGTTCAGTCCTATGATTCAGCAGTTAGATTTCACATCCCAGAGCACATTCAAAGGTTTTCAGTTGACTTTATGATGAAGAGGAAAGCAACAAATAGGCATTAGTATAAGAGGCCAATGGGACAGAGGTGCTCACTGTCATCTGAAGTCAAATACTTGGGAATCCAGCTAGTAGCATTACCATCAAATAGTTTACCCATACTGGGCCACATAAATCTTTAAAAAAAAAAAAACTTATTGTTAATAATTAGATATATTGTGTCATCAAGTCTTATGATAGTATCCCCATTTCTCTCTTCCCTGTCCCCAGCCTGCTGAGGGCCTTCTCAGTGGGATTGCTGGAACAGTCCATGTGATAAGGGGTTATGAATTGTACAAGCAGTAGCCAGTTTGTGTGTGTGGGTGTAGTGGTGGTGCTGTTCTTGTTAAGGTGAGCAATGTCTCTGGATATTCTACACCACCATGGCTCTTGCAATCATTCTGCCCCCTCTTCCACTAAGTTCCCTGAGTCATGGTGGGTGAGTTTTAAGTCTGCTTTACTGTTGAGATCTTAAGAGTCTCTGGATTTCTGCTTTGGATTGTGTTGGATATCCTCAGTGTCTGTCTCCATTATCCTTTCCCAGGTTATCTGACTTGCTGTGGAGGTGGGTCTCTTGCTCATCTTGCCACTTCCTCAAAGGTTTCATTTGGGCTCTATATCATAAATTAGGGGTGGTTTATCTCCTGCCTGGGTAACAGGCAACATCTCCAGTACTATTGGTGTGATTGGGTTGTCTCTGCCTTCTGAAAAATACAAACAAAATCTCTAATGGAGAGTGAGATCAGTATAGGTTAAGTAAGACAAACATTGTTAATTTGGCAAGATTCTAATGTATTTTTTGGTGTGTCAAAGGCCTCGAAAATAAATTTAATTCTCTACTTTCTCATTGCATAGAACAATTATTTCACAAATTAACCTAATAACTAATGATAAACCTCAAAACTAATGATAAATTTACTTAGATAAAGCTAATGATAAATTCCTATAGGATATACATTTTAGATCACTGTTCTGTGTCCACTCAGGATGATCTTGATTAATTCATTAATCATTTCTGTTAAGATAATCTTACTGCTGATTTTAATAATTTTCACCTTTGTAACTGTTAGCATTACCATTGCAACATGTCTTTAAGATATGACAATTTGCATGATTCTTTTAGTTTCAGTGGGATCGCTAGTGCTGTTTTGAATTACCCCTTAGATAGCTATGAAAAACATTATTTTACTTTAAGTTATTGTCATTCTGTCATTGGTGTGCACATAAATACTATGCAGTAAATAGTTAACATAGTAGTCCTGAGCATGCTATCCTTAAAAAGGTCTGCTTAAGCTGTGTGGCATGGACTAGTGGTCTAAGGAGCTAGAGTAAGAAAGATCTGCTTAAAGGAAATAAGAAAGAGGGAGGGAGGGAGGAAGGAAAGAGAGAGAGAGAGACTGCTTAGAGAGGTTGACTGTGATTACCAAATTAGGTTTTATAAGAATTCTAACTTTTTTCCTGATAGAAAAGGCTTACTTAATATTCTATGAAATTGGAAAGAAGTTGAAGTCAAGTTTTCAAGGGGCTTTTGTAACCTTTTCAGAGAGAAAGTGATAGCAAACCCAAGACTGCTGTTTTTAAAATGGCCTGTCTGCAAGGTTAGCCCTTGGCTGGCATTGGAAACTAGGATTTCAAGAAGACTTCTGTATTACCTAGTTGATGAGATTTATTACTGTGTCTGAGTTGTTTGGACATGTAAAATGGCTTATAGAGAAGACTTGCTTTCTTTCTGGGAGTTTGAAATTCTTATTATGTCTTAGGCAGTCAGTGCCTGTGTGATCAACTCGCAGCAAAAATCGTAGGAACCATTTTTAAAGTAATCTTTCTTGTTAGATACCATTTCACACATGTTGTCACTGCTGAAGAGGTTAAATGTTCTGTGGACTCTCCTGGGAAAGGGCCCTTGAAAGCTTGTACCTGGTGTTCTCCATACACGGACCCATGTACCTTTCACTCTCCTGATATTTTCTGGTGTCTTTCTTCAGTGTTAAATCTTAGCCACAAGTAAAGCTATGCTGACTCGGTAAATGAGTAATCCCAGCAAATCAGCATACCTAGGGGAGATCTTGGGAGTTCCCCACACAGGCATTATGTAGTGACACATTATTTCAAAATTAAGAAATTTTTATTTTAAAAAATACTTTGATTTATTTGTGAGGGGGGAATGAGAAAGAGAGGTAGTTGCACCAGTGCAGCTTGCTGCTGCAAGCAAACTTCAAACACATGTGCCATTTTGTGCATATGGCTTTACTTGTGTAGTGGGAAGTTGAACTCTGGCCAACAGGCTTTGCAAGAAAGTGCCTTTAACCGCTGAGCCATCTCCCCAGCTCTATTTCATAAATTTTTTACTTATTTTTGTAATAAAGTAAAAATGAAATTTACATTTCTTTCATTTTAGAGAGGTAACTGAAGTTCGCGAAGTTTCCAGAAAATCAGGTCCTCGTAATTCCTTAGAAAGTGCTGAGTACATTAAAGTCATAACAAGCTTATTAAATGCAAAAGACTTTCGTGATCGTATTAGTGGAATTAAACAACTTTTATCAGATACTGAAAATAATCAAGAGCTTGTTGTTGGGAACATTGTGAAGGTAAGGATTTATCAAAATTAATGTTCATTTGTAATCTATGGCCAATAAAAAAGACTATTAATATAGCAATTTATTCATTCATTTATTTAATAGAGATGGAGAGGGGGAATGGATGTGCTGGGACCTCCTGTCATTGCAAATGAACTCCAGACACATGCACCACTTTATGCATGAGGTTTTATGTGGGTACTAGGGATTTGAACCCAGGCCATCAGGCTTTGCAAGCTAGTGCCTTTAACTGAGCCATCTCTATAGACCTAGTATAGAAATTTTAAAGTGTTATAATAAATTTAGTGAGAACAAAGTGTCCAGATTTTGCTCTGTTAAAAGTATACTGGAGGGATTTCCAGCTCTGTAATCCCCTCCTCACTGAGAAGTCTGTTCTCTGTTTTCTTTACCTTTTACTTTGAAGTAAATTTTATTCTTTAAATTCATTACTTAAAATAAATAAATGCCTACTCAAAGGAATCAAAATGCTGCATGTGGTGGCACACTCCTGTAATCCCAGCACTTGGGATGTTGAGGTAAGAGGATCACCATGGGTTTGGGGCCAGCCTAGGCTATAAAGTGAATACAAGGTCAGCCTAGGCTAGAATGAGGTCTTGCCTGAACCTCCTCCCAAAAAGTAATAAGAAAAATAAATATAGTCATTTATTCATGTCAGTCTCCCACAAATTAGTAAACTCTGTTCCCAGAGTTCTCAGAACCTGGCATTCAGTAAATATATCTTTGATATCTTTTAATTTTAAAAATAAGAATTTAAGAGACTTGGATTGCTTTATTATAAATATTAAAAATGTTTTATAAATAGCTATATTCATAAATCTCTATATATCTATACTCATATATCCATCTTTAGGCAAAAAAGACATGTTCTTCAGTCACCTGACCTGTCTTGTTTAACATTCACTTCATTATATCTTGAGTTTTTAACATCAAGGACTCTGAAGAACAAGGAAAAAGTTGTCAGATTAAAAAATAATAAAAATTTAACTCTGGGGCTGGAGAGATGGCTCAGCGGTTAAGGCACTTGCCTCCAGTGCCTAAGGCCCCAGGTTCAATTCCCCAGGACCCACATAAGCCCAACCCACAAGGTGGTGGCCCTGGTGTTCTCTCTCTCTCTCTCTCTCTCTCTCTCTCTCTCTCTCTCTCTCTCTCTCTCTCTCTCTCTCTCTCTCTGTATCTCTGTGCTTGAAAATGAATAAATAAAATATTTTTTTTAAAATTTAACTCTGAAGTGATTGGAAATGTAGCTCAGTTGATACAGTCCTTGCCCAGCATGCACAAAGCTCTGTAAACTGGGCATCATAGTGCATGCTGCCAGTCCCAGCACTAAAGAGGGCATGGAAGCAGGAGGATCAGAAATTCAAGGCAGCCTGAGCTACATGAAACTTTTGACTGGGAAAAAAAAAAAGATTACCTCTGTGGAGCTCAGTGGTAAAGCACTTGGCTGGCATACATACCACCCTGGGTTGGACCCTAGACACAGTCAGGAGAAGTAGTGACAGAGTGCATCTAAAAGTGTCCTCCTAAACCTAAACTGAAGCTACTACATCCAAGTTCTGCTGTACAACTGCCATGTCTACTTGTGTTTTAAATAAAGAAAAAATAGAACCTTTGCTTATGTTCTTAGTGTTAGCAAACCAACCGGACCCTAACATCACATTCCAGTAAATTGGTCAGCTGCCAATCAAGCTTCATTTAAAGTCTTTTGGGATGAATTTTTAAGCCCTGACTTTTTGATACAAAGTTTTCAAACTTAAATTTACCATGCAAATTTTTATAAAGTTCTTACTAAATTCAAGTTAAATAGGATGTTGTATATGAGTTTTACAGTGTAGTAAGAGAAATTACTTGAAATGGTAAGAGAATTTAAACATCATAGGTATAAATAATATTTTACTTTAAATAATTTGCCTATTTAACTTACAGATCTTTGATGCTTTTAAATCTCGACTTCATGATTCTAATAGTAAAGTTAATCTGGTGGCTCTAGAAACAATGCACAAAATGATTCCTTTACTGAGAGACAACTTGTCTCCCATTATCAACATGCTGATCCCTGCAATTGTGGACAACAATCTGAACTCTAAGAATCCAGGCATCTATGCTGCCGCCACAAACGTGGTTCAGGCACTGAGTCAGCATGTAGGTAAGAAGCCTTCCGTCACACTCTGATTGTTTTCATTTTATCTGCATGGCTTCTGATCACACAAACTTTTATGTCTACGTGTAGAAATAGTCAATATTTTCCTTTAATAGTGTCAATAATTTTTTTATTTTCCCTAGAACTATTTTAAATTATTTTACTGATTAATATTGCCCCAGAGTATGAAACTCTGGAGGTTAGAGAACCTTTAGAAAGTGAGGCCCTAATTCAAGAAGTAAGCCTATTGGGTGCAGGCCCTTGAAGAGAATGTTAGGACCTTACATCTCCTCTCTCTTTGCTTCCTGTATGCTACAAGGTAAGTGGTTTCTTCCTCTACTTGCTCCTTCCATGATTTACTGTGCTGCCATGATCCCTGAGCAGCAAGGCAAGGGACCTGAAAACATAAGCCAAAATAAGTCCTTGCTTCCTTTTAAGTTGATTCTTTCAGGTGTTTTGTCACAGTAACAGTCACTATAAAAAAATAAAATTTCTGGGCTGGAGAGATGGATTAGCAGTAAAGGCACTTGTTTGCAAAGCCTGACATCCCTGGTTTGATTCCCCCAGCACCCATGTTAAAGCCAGATACACAAAATTGCATATGTATCTGGAGTTTGTTTGCAGGAGCAAGAGACCCTGGCATGCCCATTCTTATTGTTTCTCTCTGTCTCTCTCTGTCTCTCTCT
>PVHP010027090.1:0-24163 GCA_004024765.1 Zapus hudsonius | reverse complement strand
ATCCCGTCATTCTCTGCAGGGCTCCATATGGATCCTCCACGATATGACTCTGGTGGCTCCTCTCTTGCCAGGATCTCAGCTATCTGCCTACGGTCTGTTGGTAGGGTTAGATGGGCCCCAGGAGCTGGGGAACTTCTATGCAGTCAGTTTTTCAGACACCAAGTGTCCCGTGTATCCCTGGGTACCATGGGGACTTGTTTGTAACCTCTGGCCCTTTTCTTGTCCCTCCTTCCCAGGATGTCAGCCCCATGAGCTCATCACTAAGCTCTGAGCAGAGCCAGCATGTGGCCAATCGACTGGAAGATCTGAATCTTCCCCACAGTGAGCGGCCCCCCTCATCTTGCTGGGGGGGGTTATTTGCTTTCATGTTATAATAGACCTTTGGACAGTAGGTTTCTGTTTAGAGGAAAATTGAACAGAAGGTGGAAAGTTCCTTTAAGCTCCCACCAGCTACAGTTACAGCAGCTCCATTGAGTGGAACTTTTAGCATCTGAGGAACCAATATTGATACAGGCGGATGACTGAAGCCCCTGGCTTGGCTTAGGGGGTCACTCCTGTCACACTGTTAGCACATGTGACAACTATACAATGACATGGGTCCACAGAATAGACTTCCTGTCCCCCTACTCATTCTACCTTTCGTCTCAAGTCCCTACCAACCACTGGCCTTTTCACCATTCCATTAAATCTACCTTTTCTGGATTTTGAAAAATAAATTCATCGGATGATGGCACAGGTCTGTAATCCCAGCTCTCAGGAGGCTGAGGCAGGAGGATCATGAGTTTGAGGCTAGCCTGGGCTACATAACAAAAAAAACCCTATCTCAAAAAGAACAAATTTGGGCTGGAGAGATGGCTCAGCTGTTAAGGTACTTGCCTCTGGTGCCTAAGGCCCTGGGTTCAATTCCCCAGTACCCACATATGCCAGACCCACAAGGTAGTGGCCCTGGTGCGCTCTCTCTCTCTCTCTCTCTCTCTCTCTCTCTCTCTCTCTCTCTCTCTCTCTCTGTATTTCTCTGCTTGAAAATAAATAAAAATATTTTTTAAAAAGAACAAATTTTTCCCAGTGTGGTGGTGCGAGCCTTTAATCCCAGTACTAGGAGGCAGAGGTAGGAGAATTGGCATAAATTCAAGGCCAGCCTGGGGCTACAGAGTGAATTCTAGGTCAGCCTGGGCTAGAGTAAGATCCTACCTAGAAAAAAAAAAAGACCAAAATTTAAAAATTTTCATCAATTTAGCTTCTAAGAGTACAAAAGTACACTCTTTTAATATAAACACAGAGATCCAGTATTTCTCGACATATGGAAATATCCTAGACAGTCCTGGGCTGGGATGCCCTTCCAGCAGGATGTCACATCTCCACTCTTGCTGCTTATCAGCTTATCTGTCGCTATTTCTCCCTCCATAGTCTCTGAAGGCATTTGGGTTGTCTGCCTTGGCCTGACCTCCTACAAACACCAGAATAACCTTTACTCAAGTGTTCCCAAGGGGCTCACAAGTCTGGCCACCTGCTTGAAATTAGGACAAGAGAAAGATACAGGGAAGAGACAATAAATTCATCCCCTGGATTTTGTCCTGGCTGCACAGGGCTCTGTGTGTTCTCAGCAGGGCCTGCTCTACCTGTCTGAGGCTGTCAGCCCCAGCCTGGCTCACATACAATGCCCTGCTCTGGTCACCACAGCTCTGGGTAATAATTTATGCTAAAGCTGAAATTCACCCCACTGACCCTCTTCCTAGAGTGAGGCAGAGAACTGGACACCCAGAGATTATATTGCAAGGCTGGGGGCAGGGGAGATGGGGGGAGGCCCCTCAGAGGAGCCAGCAGGGGAGGTGGCCCTTCTACCTGCCTGCAAGGTTTTCCTCTGGGACAAAAAAAAAAAAAAAAAAAAAAAAGCCAGGCCAGAAGTGTTGCTTGATGGAACAGCACTTTTCCAGCATTCACAAAACCTTTGGTTTGATCCCTCGCACTGGACAGAAAGAAAGACCAACCTGAATCTCTAAGCAGTGGCATGTAACCGGGCATGGTGGTGAGCCTCTCTCTGTCCTGACTGCTTCTGGACCAGGGAAATAGCTAAGAATCCCTGGGTATCGCCCAGCACCCACCCCTCCTGTGTCCTTGGATCTCCAGCTACTTTGTCTCTCTGAGTCTCCGTTTCCTCTCTGATTGTGGTCTGGATGTCAAATGCCCCCCATCCCCCCAACAATCATGTGTTTGAACACTTTGGTGTCCAGCTGGTGACGCTGTTCAGGAAGGTTGTGGAACCTTTAGGAGCCTTGCTGGAGGAAGTGTGTACACTTGGTGGTAGGCCTTGAGGTTTTCTAGCTCAGCCTCACTTTTGTCCTCGGCTTCCTGACTATGGATACAGTGTGAACAACCAGGCTGCCAGTGCCCCCCTCCCCTCTTCATTTGCATTCATTTGAGATTTGTGCTCACAGAGCGCTTGGTTTATTGTGAAGTCCCAACTCTTCACTGATGGACTTTTTTGGTTGGTTGGTTGGTTGGTTTTTCGAGGTAGGGTCTCGCTCGAGCCCAGGCTGACCTGGAATTCACTATGTAGTCTCAGGCTGGCCTTGAACTCACAGTGACCCTCCTACCTCTGCCTCCCGAGTACTGGGACTTAAGGTGTGTGCCATCATGCCCACTGATGTTTTATCTGGAACTTCCTGGGGGGGGGGGTCACTCAGATGTTCCATTCATGTTCAGGTACCATTTCATTAACTGTTAAACCACAAATCAGGTACTATTTATTGCTCAATCACACATCTTTTGTGGGGGAGGGGGCAGAAGGGGATGTTTCCAGCACTTGTGACTGAGTTGTAACTTCCATGAAAACACATCTGGCCACGTAGCTATTCCTAAGGTGACAACAGACCATCCGATCGCCCTAGCTAGCAAGTTCCTTTGTGTGCCTGGAACATCCATAGCCCTGAGGTGTGAGACTAAAGGACTGGTCTTGAACTTCACAGAAAGAGTCTCTTTCCACCTTTTCCTCAGTGGTGCCCTCCTTCACTTGGCATCACATCTGTGGGAGCAGGCACTAGTTTTATCTTTCTTGCCTCTTCAATACTGTCGCCTCTCCTTGGGAAGAACACATGGTTGGCTGCTCCAAAAAAAAAATCTTCCCTGCCTGCTTCCACTTTTTCTCTGAGAGACCAACTCTCTGCCCACACAGCTAGCCTCATGTTTTTGTCTCTGATATATGGTTTAGGGGAGAGATAGTGTATAGTCAGGGTTCTCTAGAGGAAACAGTTGATTGAATGGATTGTAGTAAAAGGGAATTTATTGGGGTAGCTTTCGACAGTCAAACAAGAGCAGTCTGCAGGCCCAAAGGTGAAGGAACCAGTAGCCGTTCAGTCCACCTGCCTGGAGGCCTCAGCCGTACCAATCCATCCCAGAATGCCTGCTGGCTCCCTGGGGAGCGTCTGCTCTTCAGTCCACAATGGGAGGCCCAGGAAACTGGGTTCCAATGTCCAGGAAGGATAGGAGATCAGGATGCGAGTGCAAGTCAAGAACAAGCACCAGCAGCCGGGGAGGAAGGAAGAAGAGCTTCCCTTCCCCTCAAGCTTCCTTGTCCCCTTCTGGAAGGCCCACCCACTGGGGGGGTGGGGAAGGACTCACCCTGGAGAAGGGACCTCCTCCTTTTTTAGTCCTTTCTGCAGGCGAGCTCAGAGACTCACCTGTAGTTTATTAAACAGGTCAAGTTGACAATAAACTTAGCCATCACAGTTGGAATGTGAGAGAGAGTGGAGAAGTGGTCTCCTTACCACGTGGGCGCCATTATTTCATGTGTGTGTGTGTGTGTGTGTGTGTGTGTGTGTGTGTGTGTGTGTGTGTGTGTGTGGTACACAGCTGCGTGTGTCCTGTGCACACAAGTGGGGAGGCCAGAGAGAACATCACATTCTTCCTCCAACCCCCATCCACGTGTTTCTGTAAGACAGAACTATCAGGACTTGGCTGACCAGTGAGCCCCAGCAACTCTCTGGTCTCTGCCCCTCACAAAACTAGGGTGCCAGGCGCGCATGGTCTCACCCATCTGCTTGCATGGGTGTTGGCGATCAGTTCAGAGTGCATTGGGCCCTCATGCTAGTCAGTAAGCATTCTTACTAGCTGAGTCATCTCCTCAGCGCCAGGCTCCATTATTTCCATGTTGAACCCTCCATGGACTGAGTTGATGAAGCAGGATTTTGGGGCTCGGGAGGATGGGGGGGCATAGAGATATTTCCCAGTCATCAGCACACCACCTTCATGATTTTTTCCTGCATTTGCTTATTTCCCTTTCCATTGATTTACATTTTTACCAAAATTGGGTTTTGGGGAAGTCAACGTACCTAAAACTATGAAATTAATATGCCTTTTCCTTAACAGGGGCTAATCACTATATACAGAAAGCCAGAGTGAGGTTAGGTCACCTCCAGCCAGACTTGGCTCCATGCTGGGGGTCTGAGCTCCTGACTCAGAGTTGTTAAGGACCTATTAACACCAAACCAAGACTTCCCTCCTGAGTAATCAAAGAGCCAAAGTGAGTGTCTTCCACACCTTGTGGGCAGAGGTTATTCCTTTTGGAGTTATGGTGGCTTCTACGCTCTGCCTGCTAGTTAGTGTACTATGTTGAAGTCTTTGATTCGCATTCTCGTCAGATCTTTTTTGTTGTTGTTTTTTTAGATAGGGTCTCGCTCTAGCCCAGGCTGACTTGGAATTCACTGTATAGACTCAGGGTGGCCTGGAACTCATGGCGATCCTCTTACCTCTGCCTCCCCAGTGCTAGGATTCAAGGCGTGCGCCACCACGCCCGCGCATGTCAGATTTTGAAAACCCCCGCTGCTCTGAGCCACTCCCTTGCTTATGGCGCCTGCCTCCAAGACATGGCTGTTTTTGACAAATCCGTGAGGAGCCAGCCAATCCTGAATCCTGTGTTAAAGATGGACAGGAAGTGGGGATGGGTGAACCCCAAAGCATTGCTACGCTGCTGTTGATTTGCCAGGCTCCTCAGTAAACTTGATGGTTTCAACACGGCCACAGCTGTGCCAGGGGATTGTTTATTGGCCTTGGGATCTTGCCAAAGTTAAGTGCAGAAATGGTCCTGATGAAACACTTGTCACCTGCCTGCAGGCAGAGACATTAACTCTAAGATGACACCCAAAACACAACAGCTAGGTACGTAACAGCCAAAACAGGGACTGTGATCATTCTTGCTTAAGGAAGCCATGAGCTGCCGTTAGGACTCTGTGGGGTTACTGCGTCTCTAGGACTCATGACCATCCTAAATCTTTATCTCAAAAGCCTCCCCCCCCCCATCCTTTCCCTTCCATCCCATATCACGGAGGCTGGATGTCTCCACAGGCCAGACAGACCTAAGCTTTCTTCAAACCTGGTTGGATTTTCTGCTAAAATTTGGACTCAGGACGTTTTATGCTAAAAATGGCCCCCACACAGTTCAAATGAGCTTTCTGGAAAGAGAATAATTTGTCTTGGCTCAGAGACACTGCAAACCACCAGGATCTTGCTTCAGGTGTGGCTTGACCCAGCTCAAAGAAAGCCTGTTGCATCTCATTTTCTCACTTCCCTACCATCTTCTAGGCTTTAGCTACCTGGAAGGCAGCCAGGTGACCCCAGAGTCCAATTTCCCCTCTTCCAGATGTTGAAATCCCTAAGAAACTGGAACCTCTGTCCCTGGTTTTCCTGATCAATTGAACCAATCACTGTGGTGGGAGAGGGAGATGGGCCGTGCTCATTGGCTGAGGCTAGGGCGGGCTGCTTTTCAGAACTGAGTGTGAAGTGACTTCTACTCACACCCTCCCTGGCTGGAGGGTGTGGATGCTGGGAAGTGATGAGGTCTAACAAGAGGTGAGGGCTGCAGTCCTCTGAGGTTCCAGTACCTTCTCAGGCAAAGCAATGACCAATTTTAGAAACCCAGCGACATGACGCACATGCGCGCACACACACACTCTCACCCCTCATTCCCAGTATCATGTTGCCCGAAAATACCAAAGTAGAAGTCACAGTGATGAATGGGGCAGTGTTGCTGGACACTCATTTGCCTGGAAGCTGTAGCTATTTTGGGTTCCCACAGAACCCTGGTTTAGTTCAGCTGGTTACAGAGCCAGGCTCCTGAGGTCAAGAAAATAAAGAAGAAATCCTCTGCCCGGTCATCAGCTCCGTGTCTGCCCCTCACAGCCTCTTCTCCCGATGCACCTCTCAAGTTAGGTCACAGCCCGATTTCCCATCCCCAGACTGGCTGGAGCATCCCTCTGTGTGATTCTACAGCCTTGGACTGTAATGTCAATCCGAGATTCCCCGTATGTGTTTCCAGAGAGACTTGGGCAAGGTTTTCCACTTCACTCTGGCTCCATCTTCGTGTCTGCCACATGGCATGACAGGACCAGGGTCTACCTTGGGAGGGTTGGATGTTTATGTAAATATTTGACACGGGGCTGGGCTGAGGAAATGCTAGCTTGGATTACTGCGGGTTCCAGGAGGGAGAACAAACCAGTGAAAGCAGGCTTCTGGTCTCTGTCACTGAGCCAGAAACATGCAGCTTCTGGGTGTGGTGGAGCACACTTCTAATTCCAGCACTTGGGAAGCTGGGGCAGGAGGATTGCTGCAAGTTTGAGGCCAATCTGAGCTACATAGCAAGACCTTGTTTCAAAAGAACCACCACCAGCAAAAAGGATATGGGGTCGGAATTCTGACCAGCTCTCTGCTGCCCCTCAGTATCTGGCCTTGTGCCTGGCATGTTGCATGATGGGCTGGAGAGATCACTCGGTGGTTAAGCATGCTTCCTGTACACACATGAAGCCCAGGACCACCTGAACTGAAGTCCCCAGAACCTAGGTAAACAGCTGGGCATAGCCACACACACCTGCAACCCCAGTCCTGTGGGAAACGGAGCATCAGTAAGAGATTTCATCACATGGATCAACAGGTGGGTGATGACAGAGAGGAGCACCTCACCTGTTCCTCTCAAGGCTACCACACACCACACGTGAGTCCATAGGGCACCACAGGTGAGCACACAGGGTGCCACATAAACACACGTGTACATAACAGAGAGAGAGAGAGAGAGAGAGAGAGAGAGAGAGAGAGAGAGAGAGAGAGAGAGAGAGAGAACCTGGTTGACTCAATGTCTAATGCAGCATGGTCTGGGTGGTCCCAGCTCTGCTGAACACAGACCTGCACAATTCACTGCCTGTAAAGCCTCAACAGAAAAATCATGTTTAAAAGATCAGTGTGAACAGAAAGGAGGCAGTGGCCCAGTGGATGATAGCTCTAATGTCCCCCATCTTTACAATACCTTCTTTGCTCTCTCTGGTTCACACCTCTCCTGAGCCTTGGGCTCTAGGAAGAGCAGCAAACACCCATGAAGATCCATGCCAGCCTCCAGGATGGGGTCAGACATGGAGGACAGAGGAGGTCACATGACAGGTCACCTCTCTAGGGGAGAGGGAAGTCAGACAGCCCACCTTTGGTCTGGCCTAGAACTTTCTTCCTGCTTGACTGGCAGGACTGGAAGAAGACCCCAGAAAAGATGCCCTGTGACCGCAGCACCAAAGGGAGGCCTGTGTGGGAAAAGAGAAACTCCACATGGTCAGTATTGGGCAGCAAACTCTCCCAGAAAGCATTCGCTCAGCTGTGAACCAAACTTGGGCAAAAGAAAATATCCCAAATGAAGGTGTGTGTGTGTGTGTGTGTGTGTGTGTGTGTGTGTGTGTGTGTGTTTGGCTGGATTTAACACATTTTTTTTTTTTTTTTTTGCTTAGCTGGGGTGACTGCTTTGTGCTTATCCCACACAAAGAGACAGAAAATGATGGTGATGACTGTGACAGAGGCAAGAACAGTGAGGATGATACAAACGTCTATGTTGATGATGACGGTGTTGATGTCACCAACGATGATAATATTGACAATGATGGTGATGGCAGCAGTGATGATAACAATGTTACATTGAAAACACTGACTGTCCAATCCGGCCCTCTGAGTGCTCTAACTTACTTCCTGACTTACTTCATCCTCACATGCACCCGTGAGAAAGGTCAACTGAATCCATCACTGGCTACTTACGTCATGATGCACAAGTTCCTCAGCCCTTGGAGCCTCTGTGTCCCTGTCTATGAACCAGGGAAATAATAGCATCTCTGGGTCACAGGCTTCATTCATTCTGACTTTATGCAGGTGTCCCAGAGTTGAAAGTCACTGTTTTGACATGCCTGTGAACTTTGTGACGAAGGCAGTTGTGTGCGTGTGTGTGTGTGCGTGTGTTTATGAGTGTGTGTGTATGTGTGTGAGTGTGTGTGCCACAGCACACATCTGGAGGTCAGAGGACAACTTTTGGGCATTGGTCCTCTCCTCTTCATTTGAGGCATGTATTTCATACACACCTGGCTAGCTGGCCTGAGACAAACTTTCCAGAAATTCTCCACTCTTTTTCTCCACCTATCCCACTGCATGCTGGGATTACAGATGCCCAATATGGCTTCTGGCTTTTACGTGGGATCTGGGGATCCAAGCTCAGGTCCTCAGGCTTGTGGGACAAGTACTTTATCCACTGAAACATCTCCTCAGTCCAAAAGGCCGTCTTTTTATGAGCCTGACTTTACAGAATAGAAGGCCAGGCCCCTCGCTGGGCAGGCTGACCTGGGGCTCACAGGACGCACCCCCCTCCACTACCACACAGGTGTCTCTTTTTGCAGAGTAAAAACTTTCTAAGCCATGGGGCTCTCTGGGATAAGAATGGACCACACACACACCCAAGTGGGTTTTAGAACAACTTGTGCCAAAGTGCACAGTCCTTGTAGCATGAGGCTTGTCTGGTTCTCTGCTTTTCTCCCATGTGTGTAGACATTTTGTATTTTTCATACAAAATACTGTGTAGAGTGTGATCATTAAGGGACTGGATGCTCAGCCACCGGCTATGTGAGGCTCAAAGTCCTCATCGATTGCTGCTCCTTTGAGGACCTGCTAAGTCCGTGCGCGAGTTGATGGGAGTCAGATATACTTGTTGGACCATGGCTCCAATCCCAGGTGGCTGATGACTACCATGATGTACTCATCCCCACGAATGTCACTGGTCTCCAATGGACACGTGCCAGGTACCTGGTAGAACAGTGGTGATCTCAGGAGGTAGAAGGTGGAAGGGTGCTGAGCTGGGTTGGCATAAGCCTTCTTGGACTCAGCTGCACGTTGCTGGGATGAACTTCCAAACCAGGCACAGTTTATGGGAGGAAGGGTTTGATTTCAGCTTACAGAGTCAAGGGGAAATTCCATCGCTGGTCAAAGAAACTGGCTCCCATTCATAAATCCAAGCAGAGAGACGCCACCAAACAGCAGCCCCACAAGCAAGCACAGAACTGGCAACAAAACAGCAGGGATCTGGGCAAAACTTAAGACCTCTCTGCACACCTTTAGGCTGGAAATCAGATCCTCTCCCAAACACACCTAGGGCTGGACCCCATGATACACCTACAGTGACACCTCCTCCAGCCAGGCGGCTGGAGACCCAAGTTATAAGCTTTAATAAAACACCTGCATCTACTGGGGGGGCATATATTCAAACTAACACGAGCCTTCTTTGTGAAAGCCCGTGAGTGACCTACACACACACACACACACACCACACTCTTGACATCTCTGGAGGCAAATGGATCCTCCTGACAGATGGGGAGGGGTTCC
Source organism: Zapus hudsonius (assembly GCA_004024765.1). Taxonomy (NCBI): domain Eukaryota; kingdom Metazoa; phylum Chordata; class Mammalia; order Rodentia; family Dipodidae; genus Zapus; species Zapus hudsonius. The sequence continues at coordinate 14,497 of PVHP010027090.1, read as the reverse complement.
TTGCAGGCACAGAGGCCACAAAGCATCCTACAAGCCAATAACAGGATGGTCCCCAATGTCAGTCATGAGTGCCAGCCAGCCAGAGGTCCCTGGGCCACCCTCCTCCAGGGGCCTTCTTCCAGCAGCTGTTCTGGCTCCAGCCGGCTAATCAGACCACCCCAGGCTGCAGAGAATTCTGGCTGCTGTGGGAAATGTAAAAACAAAACCCCGTGCAAATGTGTTTTTATGTAAACACAGCAGGGGGTGACGGCTGCCAACCGAGACAGAGCCTGTGGCTGGTACTTCTCAGAGCAGAAATAACCCTGAACCTTACTGCACTTGGAGCAGACTTGGCATGGAGACAGGCTCACATGGGAGCCCAGGTGCTCACTGGAGCCACCTCTTCTTTTCAGGTGAGCCTCCCAGGAACCCGAGATAAGTGAGCTAGCAGGTGTTAATTCTCTTGGAAATACCTTCCCCAGGAGGCAGCCAGTGGAGCGGGAAAACACGCACTGTGGATTGTTTTCTGTTGGTTAAGTATAATTTGCCTACTGTAAAATCCGCACATTTTAGTTTGCGACTCTGCCAGCTGTGACAAATGCATGAAATTAAGGACCCTCCACTGGAATCGAGATGCACCCTCACTCAGTCCCCTCAGATGTTCCTCGGCACCCACCTCAACCCCACATCCACTGAGAAGAAAGCTATGTACATGGAATTCCTTTCAGTCTGGGAACTTTAGCTTTTGAGGTGTAAGGGCAGAGCTGGGAATTAGAATTTAGATAATACCCAGCAAATTCCAATGCACCTCAGAACTCAAGGAGCACCCGAATTCTTGTCTATAAAGTTAAAGAACTAAAATTATAGACCACCAGAGGATAAGGTATGGTGGGAGACTTTATTTAAAAGAGAATGGGGAGTTACAGAGATCTCCAGCCACCAGTGTGGAGAGAACACTTGGGAGTGGGTTTGACAAAATCTATGCTGTTCAGCCAAACAGAAGAAGAAAAGATAACAGAGGGCTCCCATCATGAGAAAAAAGGTTCATGTGGGAAAATCTGGAAGCTTCCTAAGGCCTGGAGATTCAGAAGTCCTTCTAAAATGCCATGCGCAGGAATAAGAGGCAGGACTTTGTTTCAGTGACTTTTAAAACCTCCACCAGGTAAGTCAGAGAGGCAGCTGGTTGGTCCATACCTGACCAATCAGTTTTAGCATCTAGGTTTGGGCTCTAGCTAGACACACCTCCCACTCAGGTCAGGCCTGGAATCTGTGAACTTGCCTGAAACTGTCACAGAGACTCACCAGGGTTGGCTGGCCTGAGTGTCCAATGGGCTTCTTCATGGCTGAGTAGTACTCCAGTGTGACATGCACTACAGTGTACTCTTGCCTGGGGAAGGGGAGACGTTTTGCTCCCTTCACTTACAAGTAGAGCCATTCTCTACCCTTGCGTGTCCGCTTGTGTTTCCCTTTAGGAGGGACAATCAGACCAGGTTCCACAGAAGCTGTCCCCTTTTGAACCCTCACGTCTGATGTCGGGGGGGTCCCACCTGCTCGCTATCCTCTGCTCCCCATTTTGGTTTTGTTGTCTGTTTGGCCATTCCAGCAGTGCTGGCTGGCTCGCTGTGGCTTTAATTACAGTGGAGGCTGCGGGTCCTGCCATCCTGATGTCCATTTACAGGGGCTGGTTGAGGACAGCCGTCAAGGGCATGCTCCCTGCAAGCAGTTCTGCCCCTCTCTCATCCGGGACCTCCAGTGGCCCATGTGAAGGGTGATTCCATAGGATTCTCCGTGGGCCTCTGTGATTGTGATACAAAGTGTCTGGTGCTTCCTGTAGCTGGTCTCTGCCTTCCCATGGTTCTGTTCAAGCTTTCACAACTTAAATATGGTGCAAATACTGCAAAGTTTGCTCTCTTCTGAGGCTAGGAGGCCATGGGCAGGGGCTACTCTCCAGGGATGCTGGACCCAGCAGTGAACGCAACTCATGAAGGAGCATCAGGTATCCCAGTGTGCTCTGCTGCCCAGCACAGTGATGCTCAGAAGGTCAAGTGTGCCAAACACATTTGCAATTCATTTTTTAAGCCTATATTGGGTTTCTTGAGATGTAGCTTCCTCAGGGCCTCACCCAGGACCAGCCATAAAATGAAATTCAGGGCCCTCCTTCACAGCCTTTTAGCATTTCAAGATGGCCTCCTTGGAGCCCTGAACCCAGTACATGGCCCTTCTGGGTGGGTGCCAACCAGGTGGGACTTTGGGTCAGGAGCAAGCCTGCTAAAACCACTTTCTTTTAGCGATAGGAAACCCCAGCTGGAGAGACTGCAAAGGCCACACAGGGCACCCAGCCTGTCCTCAGGCAGTGTAGGCTCTACCCTTGAGTTCTAATGGTCTATGGGACCAACATGGCAGTCCCACCTGTTCAGTGTTCTGAGCAGGAGAGTCCTGTGCCTCCTATGAGACTTGAGAGGGACTTCCTGGTTCCCAGGGCCTGACTTCCAGCTCTCCCTCCTCCCTTCCTCCCTGGGATGTAACCAGACATGTCCCCACTTCACCGGGTGGATTTATTCCTGGGGGTGTGTGGGCGGCTAGCGTTTGTGTGGGGGACGATTGCCTAAATTTAAAAGACAGCATGCCAGCAGGGGCCTATTAATGTTGGGGCTGGTTATGACTCTCTTCTCAAATAAATTGAGCTCTAAAAATATCAAATAATTGAATTCTAAGTTCTGTCTCAGACCCACTTCTCTCTATGCCCCCCCCCAGGGGCATGGGATGCATACGAGTGCCAGGTGCCTGTTGGGGACCTTGAGAGGGGCATAATCGTATCCATTTTCCAAGTTGGGAAAACAGAGGCTCAGAGAGGTGACAGTGCACTTCGGTGTCCTGCCTTCCAGCTTCTTTGGCTGTCCAGGTGAAAGAGCCAGATGGTGCTGTGATCTCGGAGCTTGCCTGGCCCAAGCTAAGGAGAGGGAGAGAGAAGAGAGAGAGAAAGAGAGAGAGAACCTTTCTCATCCCGTGTTATGCCTGAGCACCTGTGGCTTAGGTCCATTAAGTGGTCTCTGGGTAATCTCCATGCTGTGATGCCTCAGCACCAAGATTCAAACTAAAGCCTAAGTGACATCAAAACCCACACGTCTCCCTCTTTTTCTCTAAAGCCCAGTGAGTTGTGGCAAATGAGATCAGAGAAGACCCATAAACTCGCTCCTAAGGCAGCCCCAGGGAACGGAGGCTGAATTTCTGCCCAGCTGTGCCTCTGCCCAAGGGCAGACTCTTACACGCTGGCCCTGGGGTCCTGTAGCCCTCTCGCTTCCAAATGACTGGAAATATATAATTCATGGCCATGTCTTTCTCCCTGGCCCCTGGAAGGCAGGGAGGCATAACTGTCTCCCTGGGAGCTTTGACCTTGATATGGAAGGATATGGAATCTCAGGAGCTTGGAACGATCCTGGCATTTCCAGGCTTCTGGAAATTGAAGTTTCTAACAGAAGCTGTAGGATCTGACCTGGAAGCTGGACTCTGGAGTCAGATAAGCCCATGGTGCGTGGCTTGTCCAGGATTCAGAACGATGTCTAGATGTCTAGCCATGTGTCCTGGCGTGTAACAAGGCTAGATTCTTGTAGGGTGCAGGCCAGGGTGCTGTGGTGCTCAGGATTCCCCAATAGCAGAACTCTACCAGGTTCAGAACTCAGCAGTGCTGAACACCAGGAACCCTGGCTAGGTAGTTTCAGGCACAAGCTGATTTATTACTTTTAGCTGTTGTCATGGTTTGACCCAGGTGTCCCCCACAAACAAATGAATGTGTTCTCAGTGATCAATGCTCAGCTAATGGCAGCTCGGGAATTAAAACCTCACTAGAGCTGCATTGTTGGGGGCGGGCTTATGGGGTTATAAGCCAGCTTCCCCTTGCCAGTGTTTGGCACACCTTCCTGCCGCTGTTTGCAGTGCTGTGGCAGAGGTGATGTCCACCCCTCTACTCATGCCATCATTTTCCCTGCCAGGATGGAGTCTCCCCTCGAGTCTGTAAGCCAAATAAACCCATTCCTCCACAAGCCGCTTATGTTTGGGTTCTTTCTTCGCAGCAACTAGAAAGCTGACCACAACAGCTATGAATGAGGAGGTACAGGTGGGGCTGGCTTGAGACACACACATGTGGCTTCTTGTATCATCTTCTGGTCCACGCATAGATGGTGGATCAAGTGGCTGAGCTGTCCTTCTGTTTCTGCCTGTGGTTGCCATCAGGAAAGGGACATTTGTCCCTTGGAGGTGACATCTTTCCTTTATAGGAGACACCTATGCATGGGAGAGGACACATTTCTACTGAAAGGGACATCTTTCTGTTGGAGGGAACTTATTTCCATTGGGGGGCACCTTTTATTAAAGGGGACATCTTTACGTTGGAGAGGACACCTTTCTTTTAGAAGGGACATCTTTCCCCTGGAAGGGGCATCCTTCTGCTGGGGGAACATCTTTCTGTTAGAGAAAACACATTTTCCTTTAGAGGAGCCATCTTTTGATTGGAGGGGACATCGTTTTGTTACAAGGGACACCTTTCTTTTCGAGGGGACATCTTTCTCCTAGATGTCAGCAGAACCTCTTTAGCCACTGAAAGCCATGATGAAGATGCCCTTCTAGAAGGTTCTAGAAGATGCCATCTAGAAGATGCCTTCTAGAAGGTTCTCATTCCCTGCATAGGCCCTGAGCCCACAGAGAAGAAAGGCTCCCTGGGTCTGGGGATCCTGAACACCACACTCATCCTCTAGGAAGGAGACCCCAAGCCCCCCACCCCACCCCCACCAAGTCAGCAGCAGGCAGAAGTGGTAGGTGAGGCCAGCCTGTTATGCTGCAGGCTCTCACACCCAGGCCTCTCCAGCCTTCAATGCCTGAGCGTCAAGTGAGAGTGGAAACAACCTACCTTGGAACCCAAGGAAAGAGAGGACAGTGTATCCGACATGATGGCCCAGCATGCATTGGGGCTGTGATCGATGACTGAGTCATAGTTGGTGGTGCTTCTTGGAGGTTTCCAGGCTTCAGGCTGAGACCCTCGAAGAATGGGTCTGAGCAGAGAACACTGCATGACCAGGGTGAGGCCCTCCCCTCCCCTCCCCCACAGCCTCAGTTCCCCATTTGGTCTGGGGATCAGAGAGACCACCCTCCAGTGCTGATGGACTGTGAACGCACCCCTGAGTCCTGCTCTGAGCTGTGTGTTCCATGAGGGAAGGGGTCTCGAACCCATGGATGGAGGAGGGCAGGGACCCCTCTCTCGAAGCACATAGGCACTGGCTGGGGCAGAAGGAAGGGTTTGGGGTAGCTAGGGAGGCCATAGCAGTTCTGACGGAAGACACTTCCAGTGAAAAATTCCTCTTGGATGAAATTTTGCTAATGGGAGCTGTCATTGTTCCTAAATTAGAGTCTAATCCACCGAGGTCAACATGGAGGCAGCAAGTGGAATTCACTGGTGGTTGTAGCTGGAAGGGGGCTGGCAGTGAGGGGCATGGGAACTGGGAAGAAACCCAGAGGGCTCCTGGCCTGGCTGTGTGACACCCCCCCTAGGTCATTGTCATTCTCTGAGCCCCAGGTTGGACCACTTGAATTTTAGGATGCCCTGGTATAATGAGAGCAGCAAGAGCTGATGGAATGAACTCTTACTGAGGTCCCGCCATGTCACATGGACAGGGGTGGGTTTTACTTAGGTTTTGCTGGGCCTTGGTTTCCCCTTCTGTAAGAGAGAGCCACTTTGCTAGAGAGGTGGTGGATCTCCAGTCTTCCTCACAGCTCCTTGTCACCTCCTCTTATGAACATGCTGAGTGACCCTCTAGAGGGTGGCCTCTGAGCTCTGGAGACAGACAAGGTGACCTTCCTCAATTGTCCTTAAGCCCATCCCCAGAATGTCCCCAACAACTGTCATCTTTGACATTGGCCCAGGAGAGCAGGTGCTTTCTGCAAAGGGCCACACAGTGAGTGAGTCCAGCTTTGAGGCCACAGGCCCACAGTCCAACCCAGAAGGTAACTTCGGGGCCACCTGAGCTCTGCAGAGGACTCTGGCCTGGCTTGGAATAGGATCGGCATGTTTGCATCCCAGGTCTGCCACAGAGCCCCTGAGGTACCAGGTCCCATAGGTCCCAGGGAGGTGTCCTTAGGGCCTGCCTCCTCCACCCTGTGGTGCTCACCTCAGGGAGCAAGTACAGAGTAACCTACGAGATCAGGAATGGATCTCAGTCCGCTTCTGTAGGAAGGATTCTGTGCCTGGTGTCCTCCGGCTGCCACCTCCCCTAACCATTCTTCAGGCTTCAGCTCATGGGCTTTCTAGGAGGAAGGGTCCTTCCGCCTCAGCTGGCTCTCTGCACCCCCCCCCCATCACTGGGGCTTTCCAGTTATTCTAATGGACCCGCAATGTGAAGTTTGGGGGTGGGGGTGTAGTGGGAGCTCAGATTCACAAGCTGATGCCCCTTTCCCAACTCTGCTGCTGCTTTGTGTGAGTCAGCCCTAGCTGGCTCCATCCGCCCTGTGCTCTCCTCCAGCCAGCTCTCAGGCTGGCTACCCCCGGTGGGTCTGGCCCCTGGGTAAACATTCTTTCTAGGAACAGCACCATCCATTATCCCCTAGACAATTAGCAGCCTATTAAGGATGTCTATGCAAATGAGCACTAATTGACCCGCAACACAGCCTAGCCTGCAGGAGAGCCACAACTCCAGATGGCTTAATGATAAACACCAAGAACTTTTCTTTACAAGTCCCTCTTGGGGAAGGGAGTGATCTGAGCTCGCAGAAGGCAGCCAGCTGCCTGGCTGAGAGGCCACAGATGGAGAACTGGGCCTGAGCTCTGCCATTAGACCGCAGGGCAGGGGACAGTGGGTTCCCTGCTTTAGCCCCAACCATCCCGTCTTCTCCAGCCTGGAGTTGACACACATAGATGTTGGGGCTGGGGGAGATGGGTCAGTGAGGAAGGGTACAGTAAAGTACAATCATGAGGACCTGAGTTTGGGTCCCAGTACCCACGTAAAAAGCTGGGTGTGGTTACACAAGCCTGTAACTCCGGTCCTTGGAGGTGTGGAGGAGAGGGGTCAGAGACAGGAGAATCAGGAGGACTCAGCCACAGCTAGGGTGAGCTGTCTAGCCAGGCTCTGTAAGAGACTCCATCTCAAGGAAACAAATTATATATATATATGACACATACCAAATAAAACAAAACAAAACAAAGACAAATGCTTTGTTTAGTTGGCCAACGTTAGGGCAGAGAATGGCCGTGTACTGAGGAACTGTTGGTTTAAGCTCAGCGTAAGTGTGTCTGCTCAGGCTCCAGAGGTATCCCAAGGCTATTCCGCCACTTCCTGGATGTGTGACCTTACCCAGGTGACTTCAACTCTTGGAATAATCTCCGTTTCTTCTTCTGTAAAATGGAGGTGAACCAATGGGATCTTTCAACCAGCAATGGCCATGAAAATTTCAGAAGCAATTTCTAGAATCTAGTAGAAGGTGCTGGTGATGGCCAATCTCTGGTTGTCAACTTGCCAGGACTTTGGATCACCATGGAAACAAATGTCTGGTCCTTTCTGTGAGGGAGTCTCTAGATCAGACTAAGTGAGGTGGGAGGACCCACTCTAACTGGGTGGTGCTGTCCCAGGCTGGCCTCCATTGCTCTGCTCTCATTCTTGTCATTGTCACTGAATGTGACCAGCTCTTACCTGCCACTGTGATGGACGCTAACCTGAAAAATAAACCTTCCCTCCCTTCAACTCATTTTTGGTTGGGTAGTTGACCCAGCAATGAGAAGTTGACTATTACAGTGCTTAATAGATATGATCTCCGGCTGGAGAGATGGCTCAGCGGTTAAGGCACTTGCCTCCAGTGCCTAAGGCCCTGGGTTCAATTCCCCAGGACCCACATAAGCCAGACCCACAAGGTGGTGGCCCTGGTGTTCTCTCTCTCTGCTTAAAAATGAATAAATAAAATATTAAAAAAATAAATATGATCTCCTCATGATGATCCCCTCCCTTCGCCCTTCCCAGCATGACACAGCAGATGAGTCCTATTTCCCTGGAAATGGAGTCACAGAAGGCCTCCTGCTGAAGACCACACAGCCACCATGCTGCCGAGGCAGGTGGCGTGAAGGCAGGCATGTCTGATGCCAAGCTGCCCCCCGGTGCAGGCTTGCTTCCAAGCCATTTCCCCAATGCTCAACCCAACTCCTACAGCAAGTGAACCCCACTCTCGAGTCACGCATGGCACCCAGGGACACGGGATTTTATAGTCACGCACGATGGACACCATCTGTTCTCTCTGATTTTTATTTAATTACATCATAGCAGATGGCTGGTGTCAGAGGCCAGAAGCTCAGGACGCTTTGCCTTCCCATCAATTGTCTTGAGATTTAGAGAAGGTAAAAGACATTAGATGTGGGTGACAAGCTGTGAGCAGCGGATGGGGATGGGCGAACCCCTGTCCTGGGGTAGAAGGACTTGAGGGTTCGAGAACTTCTTCCTGGGGTGGAGAGAATGCAAGCAGAAGGCCTGTATGCAGCGTGACCTCCAGCAACTCCGGTTTCTTAGTCAAGGAAGTGAATCTGTATGTACCCAGGGCCTGTTGCAGTTCACCCAGAGTGACCAGAAAGTGGAGGGAACTCTGGGGGTGCAATGGGATCATTAAACCATACCATACCCCTGAATGAAAGAGCCCCAGCGGCAACCCACCCACTATGTAGGGTGCCAAAGCCTGGCCCAGAGCTGACTGGCTTAATAACATTTAGGGCTTCTAAAGCCCACGAGTGAGAGCCACAGGGTTGCCCTTGACCGAGACATTTCTTTTAAGAGATTCCCTCACATCGTCCACTGGCCAAACAGCTGTCACAACAAGAGCAAAGGTTAAAAAAGGATCTTGAATGAAGGCTGCTGGGGCTCCATTTACTGGGAGAAGAAGACTTAAGGGATAATTTTCCAAGTTCTAGAAAGTTCTGCCTATGGAAAGGGATTCAAGTGAGAGAGGCCTGTGCTCTGTCAGTTTCTTAATCTCTGTGAGCCTCAGCTTCCTTATCTGTAAAATTTGGTATAACCACGCTTGTAAGTGGGGGTTGATTCATCATAGCATGACTTACGTACAAGGAAAGGAAAATTGGAAATATTTTGCACTTCTAATGGTAAGGAAAAGGTAATATACACCATGCTTCATTCCAAGTGTCATTGGTAAGTTGGGAGATGAAGACCAGGCTTGCCCTGCTCTGCCCTGAGTGGAAGGTGGGGTGTCAGTCAGCCACAGGCCGCTGGGATTGATACGGGTTGCTGATAATTAATATTCATAAGCAACACGGGGAGAGAGAGAGAGTTTTGGAATCCTCCCTTCCCCCTCCTCCTACTCCGAGTTCTTGTCCTCTAATGCCAAAGAATTGTACACAGGGACAGAATTAAATTTTAATTACACATTTATTCTAATTTAGTAGATTAGGAAAAGGGGAGTTGGATGGGGAAATTTCCCAGTCATCATGTGGGAAGTTACAGAATTCTCCTGCCACCCGTGTGGGGAGAGCACATGTCAGAGAGTTTAACAGAACTGATATTATTTATCTAAATAAACAGCCCAAGAAAAGATAATAGAAAGCTCCCTTTATGAGACAGAGAGATTTATGAGAGAAGAAGTCTGGAGCCTGCCCCCTGAGGTAGGGATACAGGCCTTACCTCACTGAGGCCTGGGTCAGCAGTTCTTCTACTCCATTGCCATGTGGGGGAAGAGGCCAGCTTCCTCTCCGGAACCTAGTTTTAAGTCCTCCCCAGGTGAGTTAGAGGGACAGCTGATTGGTTCATATCTGACCAATCAGTTTTAACACCTAGGTTGTAGCTCTAACTAGACACCTCCCATTCAAGGGGAGGGGCTGGAAGGGGAGGGGTGGTCCCTGCAGACATGTGACCGTCACAGGATGAATCTCCAAAGCGCGCATGATTATGGGGAGGAAAAGTATTTATTGAGGTATCAGACCCAGGGGAAGTTAAGAAAAAAAAGGCTGGTCCCTTTCCACAGATCCAAGCCGAGACAGAGACAGAAGCCCAGCACCAGCACCAAGCAAGAACACTGTAACACACTGTGATTCACAAAATGCAGAGCTCCAGACCAGCGTTCTGGCTCTTCTTTTGCATATCTATCCTTAGTATTTTACATCCAAATTAGAAAGGGTCAGTCCCCAGAAGGCTAGGCCAAAGTGGCATTTCCTCCAGCCAGAAGCCTGGAGACAATAATTTTAATAAATCCTTAATTCTTTTGGGGAACATTATTCAAACTACCACATGGGGCAGGGAGGGAAGAAACACCAGAGGCTGTGTTGTTGAGTCAGCTCACCCTGTATGGTTCAGTCCAGGTCCCACCATGCAGACATCCAGGCACAGAGAGTCCTTGGGAGCAAAGGACATGACACAGGCTGTAGCAAGTTAGCTCTGTGGAGGGGATGCACACAGCGTCTGTTACCTGGTGGGTGACACTGGAGAGGCCGACCATAACAATGCAGGTGTAGAGCTTCTGGAATTTCCAGGGCTGCAGGGGCAATGGTACTTGTAGTCCCTTTGCAAAACCAAGGGACACTGGTCACATCAAACTCATGTGTTCTTAGTAGATTTCTATAAGAGGAAGTACCTGCTCCTAATATATATATTAACATAATTGTGTGTATTTTCATATATTACCTAAACTCAGACTATCAGCATTGTGTGATCAATGCAACTAATAACTGGCCTGGCTCCTCTAGTTTCTTGGCAAGTCCCTAGATGGTCTACTCCCCAGTACTGTGAAGTCGCTGACCTCCACCAACCAGGTTTCTGAGTAGCTATGTCTTAACCAAACTCAGATAACCATGGGCTCAGCTGGTCTCTGGGCCTGCCCAGACCCTCTGACCTGCGTCTATGTCCCCTCAAGTGAAGTTCTAGGGACCAGGAAAGAAAGACCAGGCTCCTTCTCAATATGCAAGCTTCCTTTTAGCCTGCTTCTTTGTCTTCTGAAGGACTCTGGAGGGAAACCCTTCTCTCCCAGGGGAAGGAGCCACAGGGCAGGCAGCCTGGTCTCTTGATCTCCTCCCAACAGGACAGCTCCATCCCACCATTATCTTTTAAAAAAATATTTATTTGCAAGCAGAGAAAGACAGATGGAGAGAGAGAGAGCGTAAGTGAGCATACCAGGGCCTCTAGTTGCTGCAAACCAACTCCAGATACATGCACCACTTTGTGCATCTGGCTTCACGTGGGTACTGGGGATTCAAACCTGGGTCCTTAGGCTTTGCAGGCAAACGCCTTAACCGCTGAGCCATCTCTCCAGCCCCCACCACCATCTTTTATTTGGCAGCTCAACCCCTGAGTTCTAGTGTTAAAAACAGGCTAAAAAGTGGCTGTGTTCAGCCACTCCGGATTCTCCTGTTGGAAATGCAGACTGTAAAATCCAAAGGCCACTCTCTTCCACCGAGGCCCCAGCTTCATCCCCATCCAGGAGGGCATGTTCTCACATTTCAACCGATGGGACACCAATGCTCCAAAGGTCTCCTGTAATAGTGAGAAGTCGGGAGCATGCTGTGAGAGCTAGCTCTCTGGGTGCTGACCCCAGCTCTGCCCAGGATCCTTCTTTGGTTGACTCATCTTATAGAGACAAAACTGCAGCCCAGAGAGGCACAGGCACAGAAAGGTGTCACTCTATAGGTTACAATCTGAGTGAATAAAGACCAAGGGGAAGGGGCTTGTTGGCGGTCATCCTGAGGCTGCAGGTGCAGTGTGTGGGCTGGGGAGAAGTGTAGAATTGCCTCATAGATTGGAAAGAAGAGGGGGGGGACAGGGTGCAATGTGCTTGCAAAGCTTCAAAACACAGTGCCTGACAAATAGGAGGTGTTCAGCAAATGGAATTTCTGTCTGAGAAAGGGAGAATGAAGGATTAAGAAATAGTCTTGAAGAAAGAGGAGAATGGCCAATAGATACAAGAGGGAGAGGAATCTTTGAGGTCCCTTTAAGAACAGAGGCTCATGAGTCAGAGGGACCTCTATTCCCAGAACCACCCTGTATGGAATAATGCTGCCTCCTCAGAGCCTGAGTTTTCAACACCCCCCCCCAGTACACCTGAGTGTATGGGCACTTGACATGAAGCCATGGTTTTGGGTTAAGCCCTGGGGTGGGAGACAGTCCCTTCCTTTTTCGCTCATTGCCTCAGATGGTTATTTCTTGGAGGAACTACTATAACCTGGGTGCTGGGGGATAAGGTACAGTGCATGGGGCTCAGATCCGAAACACTCTCTCTCTCTCTCCTAGCTCTGGCAGGAGGGTGTGGGCAGCTGAAGGAGGGTTGGCATAGACTCTGTTCCCTATGCCCCTCTCTATATCCCTCTATGCCTCTCTCTTTCTGTTCCTTGCCAGCTTCTAATGAGCCCAATATCTCCCAAAGGCCACTTGCACCCACTTAGAGAAAGATGAAGGGAAACAGGTGGAGCAGCCATAAAACCAGACTCAGGCTAGAGTCATGGGGACATGCCAGAGAGATGGACAAATAAATGGACTGATGTAAGGTGACAGACAGACAGACAGACGGATGGAAGGATGGATGGATGGACTGATGGAAGGTAATGGATGGATGGATGGGCGGATAGATGGATGGGCAGATGGATGGATATGTAGATGTATGTAGGTAAGTGAGTAGATAGATGATTGGGCAGATGGATGGATAGGTGGATAGGTAAGTGGATGGATAGGTGAGTAGGTGGATGGATGGATGGATGGATGGGTGGGTGGATGTAGGTAAGTGGGCAGATGGATGGATAGGTGGATAGGGAAGTGGATGGATAGGTGAGTAGGTGGATGGATGGATGGATGGATGTGTGGATGGGTGGATGTAGGTAAGTGAGTAGATGGATAGATGGATGGCTGGGCAGATGGATGATAGGTAAGTGGATAGATAGGTGGGTAGTTGGATGGATGAATGGTTGGTGGAGGAATAGATGGACGGATGACTCAGAAGATGGATGGATGGATTGGTGGGTGGATGTGCTGTTGGGGAGATGAATGTATATCCGCTTGATGGCACAAGGGCATGGATTGCTGTGGTTTGTTCATCTGTCAATTTCAAATACCTAGGAGGTGCATGGTGCATAGTAGGTGCTCTGACTTGCTGACAGACTGTGCTAAAGCACAGATAGGCTCCAATGCCGATGCGTGTCTAGGACGGCCTGTCACAGGACTGAACTTCCCCTGGCAGGCACTGAATCCCATTGCATTGGCTAAGGTCATCCTGTCACCCCCTGCTGGTAGCAGTAGGAAACAGCATTGTTCTAATGGAGTTACAACTATTTTTCCTCATGGCTTGATGGCCCTGAACTTTTACCCATAACTCCTTGGTTCTCGACCCTGTTGTCTATTAGCATCCTCTAAGGCCATCTTGTAACACCTGTAGGTTTCCCCCTCAAGCAAGGAAGCTGGTGTGGGGTCAGGAATCTTCACCAGCTCCCGCGGGGGGGGGGGGTCCCCAGTCAGCTCCTTCTCACACCATTCTTAGGAAGACCCTGACCAAGAAGAGCCACTGCTGGTAACTGGGAAGCCATAGAGAGGCCTCTGCTCTGGGGCTGCCTTGGAACTCCCCAAAAGTGTCAAGAATGCATGGCGAAAGGCACAGGTCAAAGGACATCAGTTAAGAGCTGTGATTTGGGTGAGAATCCAAGTACTAGGGAGGTAGAGGCAAGAGGAGGATCAGGTGTTCAAGGTACATGAGTTCGAGGCCAGTCTGAACTATGTGGCACGCTGTCTGTCAGGCGTTGGATGGTCTTGAACCATCCTGGCTTCAAATCCAAGCTCTACCTTCACCCCCATCTGTAAGATAAGGGAATAGTTATCCCCACAGGAGTGATATGAAGAATAGAAGCGACAATCTCCAGAGGGGGCCTGACACAGAGCAGGGCACTGGAAGTCCTCAGCAAACACTGAACACACAAATGTGTGGCTAAGTGGTCCTGCTTGTCTCCCTTGGTCCGAGGTGAGACCCTGTGGGTTGATGGATGAATGGACGGGTGGATGGATGGACAGACAGATGGACAGAAGGATGACAGACTGATGTATGGATGGGTGGACTGATGGATGCATTTACAGCTCCAGCACCTGGGAAACCGTCTCTTTAAGTATTGGGGGGAAGGATGAATAAATTAGGGCAGATTCAAAATCTACCTGGCTTGGCAGGCACCTCAGCAGAACCTCTGAACTGCTTTGTGGCTCTGAGGGAACCCACAAAACAGTGCGTGTTTGGCAAATGTATCAGAAGAATGGAACGCAAAGCAGATCTGGTCTCCCTGCTGCAGGTTCCACACTCAGCATTCAAACTACAGATGAAAATGCTTGAGAAGAAACAAAATTACACACGAGCCTGGAGAGATGCCTCATCAGTGAAGAGCTTGAGGATTCCAGGCACCCACATAAAAGCTGGGGGCTGGTGATCTCAGTGCTGAGGGGGTGGAGACAGGAGCCTTCTGGCTAGCTAGTCGCTGACTCAGTGAGCTCCAGGTTCTGTGAGAGACTCTGCCTCAAAGAATAACATG
>PVHP010027089.1:0-24119 GCA_004024765.1 Zapus hudsonius | reverse complement strand
AGTCCTTGTGGCAAGGGATCCTGTATATCTTAGTACTCATCCCGGTCTTCCTGGCCCAAGTCAGTTGTTACTGATGGGTGCTATGCCTCTGGACCGTCTCCCCCACCACGGCTCTCACAATCTTTCCGCCCCCTCTTCTGCTCAGTTCCCTGAGTCGTGGTGGGTGAGTAATAAGGCTGCTTTAATGTTGCGAGCTTAGGGGTTCTTGTGTCGAAAATCCTTGGTTTCTGTCTCAATGGCCTATCCTGTGTTGATTGAATGACTGTGGTTATAGGTCCCTTGTTCATCCCGTCCTTCTCTGCAGGGTTCCATATGGATCCTCCACAATATGACTGTGGTGGCTCCTCTCTTGCCAGGATCTCATCCATCGGCCTACGGTTGGTTGGTAGGGTTAGATGGGCCACAGCTCACTCGCTATATCCTGAAAAATACAAATACAATCTCCATTGGAGAGTTATAACAGTATAGGTTAACAAATATACCCCCTTTCTTAACAATGAAGCACTAACCTGTGGGGTAAGGCCTCTCTGCCAAACATTACTCCGTAGCATCTTGATGGTTGCCTTAATGAGGGATTGCTACAGTGATGGTAAATTAGCAAATGTCTAAATCTATCAATTGTCTACATTTATTCATCGATATTTTGTTTTAAAGGAGGATCGCCCCTCCTTGGTTCATTTTCCTGATTGTCACATCATTGCACACTCAGGAATTCCATGTACCGCGAGTCAATGCTGTCATGACTGATTCTGATTGTTTAAGCTCTGCCATATTTAATCAGCAAACTTTCCAATAAATAACTGTGATGGTTTGAATGACATGTCCCCCAGAGCATCACAAGTTTTGAATACTTGATCCCTAGCTGGGGGCAACTTTGGGAAAGTGGTGGAGCATTTGGTTTGTGAACCCTTGCTAGGGGAGGTGTGCCATCGGGGGCAGACCTTGAGTTTCATTAGGCTAGCTCACTGGGTGTTCAGAGCTAGCTCATTTGGACTACTTTTTTTCCTATTGATATAAATATATGCCTCAGCCTTCGTGCTGAAGTCTGCTATGAGGAAACTTCTCAAGACTGTGAACAAAATAGTTGCCTTCCTCCCATAGGCTTTTCTGAATGGGTGTTTTGTCCACACAACTAGATTACTGCTAAATGTATGCATCTTCAAAATGTCTCTAAACATCCTAAAAACTAGTCGTTGAGTCATAACTTATGTTCACAAATGCAAAAGTCTTAACTCCAGAGTTCCAGAAGTCCCACAACCTAAGCCCACCCTCAACCAGACTTTTCCATCTGCAAATCTCCAGGACAAGTCTCTGTGCTCTCTTCCAACACTATGAACTGGCTTAGCTTATTGTGAAGTATATGTGAATGAGGTCATACAATGTATATTCTTTAGTTATATCTTATTTTGCCCATTATGTTTTCAGATTGCTCAGTTAATTTTCATTGCTCTAATTGCATTCATTAGGTGTGTTTCTGTTACAGATTCATATATGTATATATATATATATATATATATATATACATGTGTGTGTCCACGGAGTTGATGAATATATATGTTTTAGGCATTTTTAGGTGTAAAACTGTTAAGTCGTAGGATGTTTATGTGGCCATTTTCAGTAGGCATTGACAGATGATTAATATCCAGTTTTTCTACTCTTACCAATGCTTGGGGTTGTCTTTTTTCTTTTAGACTTTGGTGAACATATAGTGGAAGGCTATTCGATTTTAATTTCAATCTCCTTTGTGATGAATCAAATTTTGTTGTAGAATTTGTTATTTTATTTTCACTTTGAAGTACCTGTTATGCCTTCTGCATAGTTTTGTCAGTTCTCTTCAAGTTGATGTGTAGATATAATCCCTAAATCCCAACCTATACTTAAGCAGAGTGTGTCAGTTAATAAGCTAATTTAAAATTCTTTTAGAAATGCAAAAGGTGAAGAATTACTAAGGAATTCTTAAAGAAGCAAACGCAGCTGAAGGATTTACATTTTTATAACACCAATTATAGCAATACAGTAATTAATGTGTATGATTAAGTTAACCAACGGAACAGAGTAGAGACTCTGCATTCATATGGCTCAGTAAAAAAGGATGATCTTTTCAATAAATGGTTCTGGGTCAACTGATAATCAGTCATAGAAAGATCTTACTTTGTGAGAAGAAGATTATACATTTTACAGATGGATAAATGAAGGCTCAGATGTGTTTACATTCAAACTGAGCTTCGTGTCCTGTGCCTGTTTCTCTTGGTTTATTTAATAACTTAAATTTCCAATACTACTTGAGATCCTCTCCATTAAATCATGAGAAGAGGTTTGTTCTGAGGGCACTCCAAATATTCTTTAAGAGGAAAGAGCTTCATGGTGGTGGAGTTCTAAGCAAAATTTTCTCTTACATACAATTTTTTCTTGCTTGTGTAACACAAGTTCCACAGTGTGCAGTTGGGAAGTGATTCTTGTTTTGCCTTTTTGTTTGTTTGTTTGTTTTTGTTTTCTGAAACAAGGGCTTCCTTTGTAGCGCAGGTGGCATTGAACTCACATTCCTTTTGACTCAGTCTCCTGAGTGCTGAGATTATGAGAGTTCCCTATGACACCCAGCTGATTTCTATTAATTCTTTGAACAGCAGAGACACGGCTGGGAATATAGCATGGAAAGAGTAGAGGCAGAGGAAATGACTTTTTTTTAAAATACAGTAATCTGTATCAATAGTGGAAACTGTCTACAGTGGGGTTTTTAAATAGCTTAGAGACATGTTTCCATTGAGCTAATAAACATATATATTGTATAATGCCACTTACATGTTGAACATGGTAGAAAAATGCTGAATGGTGAAGTGACTAATTATCCACACTCAGGTGCTGAGCTTCCTGAGTTCGAATCCTGAGTGTGGCACTTACTATATCTGTGATCTTGGACAAATCCTTATCTGTAAACACAGACCACAGTAGTAAGGATTATCATTGTGATTATTAGAGTGGCCTTGAGGAATGAATTACTACGTACATGACATCTAAGTAATATATACAGAGCTAATATTTAGATAGCATTCTTAATAATAATAAGTAAATATTCTATTCCTGTTTTCTTTAGTGGTATAATCAACACTCTGCAATAATGCCTCACCCATACTCATAGAGCCAATTCTAACTAATAAATTCAGTTGAGTCATATACAAGTCAGGAGAAAAGAGATTATAAAGTAAGAGGTACTATTTGGGAAGAGGAAAGAATTTAGTGGAAGAGAGACAGGGAGGAAGGACAAGTGAAGGTAATGGGAAGGCATTATGGTAAAAATACATGGTATATTGTATAAAATTTCAAAACTAAAATAATAAGAGAATATCCTAATATCTTAACCCTTTTTATTTTTATTAATTTTTTTTTGAGGTAAGGTCTCCCTCTAGGTTGACTGAAATTCACTACATAGTCATAGGGTGGCCCCAAACTCACAGTGCTCCACCTGCCTCTGCCTCCCAAGTGCTGGGATTAAAGGTGTGTACCACCATGCCCTTCTTAACCTCTTTTTGTAGCCATGGTACATTTTACTTGCATTCAGAACTATTTGAAGAAGACCTATGAATTCTAAAAGTCCATGCTGGTATTGTGTTTCTGCCTTCAACACAAGAGCATCGTGATAGACCTGAGTCATGGTCAGGTCCGACCACAGTATTGATTGCCTCTTCCTGACACACAGGAGGAAGAAGGAGCAATCATTAAATGTTTGCTTTCATGTTGTATCAGGTTCTCTCACAAGGTGGGTTAAAAAAAAGAGTACTTAGTTTGAAATAGAATTATCATTTACAGTTGTTTGAGAATAAGGGCTTATAGCCGTGAATAACACCCAAGCACAGTGTGAACTCCCGCTCATGACTGATGGTAGACAGTCTCTATCAGCAGTTAGTCCACTGTCTGGGTACAGTGTACTTGAGATGATGGTCTTGATCAGCTTGGCTAGTCTTTCATTCTCTGCAGACAGATGTGCCCACAGTCAAGGACTTTCCTTTTGTGAGCTGGCATCCTCCTGCATCCTTTTGCAAAGCCTTCGATTAGAATAGACATGGTGCTGCCAAGGTGCAGACAGACATGTAATGAAACATGGCAGGGCAAAAGAGACTTCTGAAAAGCTATTTCTAAGTGGTTTTAAATATCATTCTCCGCTTTTATTTCAGGGGCTTTGTTCAATCCTGTGGCTGAGGCTACAGGCCAATATTCACCTTGGCTTTGAGTGGACTGAAGACTTTATGTGAACACTCCAAGAATTAGGCTTTTCATGAATCTTCTTGACAAAAGCCAAACAATCTTGATTGCTACTTGTGTTTGGAAGGTAAGCATTTTCTTTATTCGCTTCTAAAATATGAATTCCATGAAAGTTGTACCTGCTCCTTGCTTATAAAAGTGAATGGCATAACTCTTAGGATGAAATTCTTTTTCAAATATATATGTATATCTTCTTAAAATTTAATTTCTTATTTTTAAAATTTTGAAATGTATATGCTCTGCATAGTCTAGATTTGAAGATAAAGATCTTTGGAAATAACTTTCAAAATTGATAGGCAAACTACTTACTTAAATCTACAACTCTGAAATGTCTGATTCAAAGTCCACTAAAGGGGAGGAATATCCTAAGGTATGGTCCACCACTACCCCACAAGGACTGACTCAGGCCTTCATGATCCCTCAGTGAATATGACAACCCCACTGAGGAGGAACTGGGTTGAGGGGATAAAAGAAAATAACCTGCTATAATTTATATAAAATAAATAAATTAAATAAATAGATAAAAGTCAACTAGAAATATCAATCTGTTACAAAATTGTCCACAGCTCTTATTTCCAATGAAGAGATTCAAGTACCAACTCTTTTATAACCCTTCCCACAGGTGTCCTAATTTGCATGTTAAAAAACTAACCTGTCACTGAGTTTAGTGACATAAATCTATAATCCCAGTAAGTCAGGAAGCTATGCATTCAGATCTCGAGTTTGAGACCAATCTGATCTGCAGACACACTTTCAAAATGTCTATTTTATTTATTCCAACGTCACTTTTTCATTCAGCAAATATTTGTTCACTTAAATGTACTGGGTTTGTTTTAATATCTAGGAATAGAATACTGAGGGAGACATATTAGGTTTGTGATGTTAAAAACAAAGAGGGGAGAGTAACAATTTCAGAGTGCTGGGGGGCAATGTGACTCCTTTCTATTGCTAAGACACATTTGCAACAAAATCCAAATTATAATAACCCAACTATGCAGATGACTGAAGTGAGAGTTAGTGTTATTATTACAGTATCCTTTGTGTAATAAATATTTATTAAAAGTACTATAATGGGGTGAAATGAGGATTAGAATTTAGATAATGCCCAGCAAAAATTCCAATGCACCCCAACATTTAAGGAGTACCTGAATTCTTGTCTACAAAGTTAAAGAATTAAAATCATAGACAAACAGACATTAAGGTAGAGTGGGAGACTTATTTATTTAAGGGAACATGGGAGTTACAGAGTTCTCCAGCCACCAATGTGGGGAGAATATATGGGAGAGATTTTAATAAAATCTGTGCTGCTCAGCCAAACAAGCAGCAGAAGAAAAGGCATCAGAGGGGATGGGATTTCCCATCATGAGAGGAAAAGGTTCATGTGGAATAGAATCCTGAGCCCCCCTCACCCCAGCCTAAGGGTGGGGCCTTACCTGGAAAAAAGGAAAGTCCTCCTTCTAGGACACTATGTGGAAAAAGAGACAGAATTATCTGGTCAGTGAGTATTTCCTGCCCCAGGTGAGCAGGGAGACAGGTGGTTGGTTCATACCTGACCAATCAGTTTTTAGCGTTGAGGTTTGAGCTCTAGCTAGACATCTCCCACTCAAGGGGAGGGAGTCTAAGGAGCTTGCCTGAAACTGTCACAGTACCAGTGAGGCTTAAAGTTGACTTCATCTTTGATGAATTTTCCAGATTTGAACATGTTAGTAAAAGGTAGGCTATACATGGCCTCATGTATAAGCATGTGATCTTGACTAAAACTCAGCAGAGCCTCGACTCCCTGTGCAATATAGAAACGGTGTGCACTGTCATGTGTGTTAGCTTTTGGTATGAGTCCATGCATGAATCTATCATTGTGTTCTTCTGTCTATCATCCAATATTTTGTATTGACATTAACTCATAATACTTAAATATGTTTCAGAACATCATTCATAGTTAAGTTATGAGATATAAAGAAGAGTAGACCTCATCCAAGGGTTTTTCTTCCTCTCTCTGGAAGGAATTGAATGTTTTCGTATATGTGCAGGATAGCTGTGTTACATGAAATGGTTTTTTTAAAATCTTTATCTGGAAATTAAGTATGTTTCAACGTGGGTCACTGGGTATTTGGACAGTTTGACAAACTTTACTTCGGGTGTGTCTACAGAGAATTTTTTGATGAAGTGAGCCTTTCGATTGGTAGACTCAACAAAGACAACGGTTCTCCCTCAAGTCTAGAGGTGTCATCCAGTCTGTGGAAAGGGAGAATAGAATCAAAGGCTGGCCTTTCTACCAATAAGAGACTTCATCCTTCTAGGTTGATGACATTCAAACTGGCACATCAGTTCTCACTTGGCCTTAAACCTGCCAGCATTCTTATTGGAACTAGAAGACAAGCCTTTTCTACTTCGCAATCTTTGGTTTTTGAGTTATTCAGATAGTTCTTATAGCATCAGCTCTCCTGGGCCTCCAACTTTTAAAGCCACCCTTCAGATCTTTCCTACCATTCTTCTTCCTTTTTCCCCTTCTCCATCCCTTTCTCTTAGTTCGATTTCCCCAGAGAAATGGGATAGCCACAACTATTTTACTTCTGTGTATATCACTGTATCAGGTACTTTACTCATTGCTGTAACTTAACACCTGATGAGAAACAGTTTAAGGAAGGAGAGGGTTTATTTCTGTTTACAGATGGAAGGCGTGGAAGCAGAAGTGCAGGCTAACAGGTCACATTGTATGCACAGTCAGGAAGTGGGGAGGAGACAGGAAGTGAGGTCAGGATATAAAACTTCAAGACCCTCCCCCAGTAAATTCTACTTCTTAAAGATTCCACAACCTTATAAAACAGGACCATCATCTAGAAACCATGTATCTAAGCCCTTGGGTGATACTTTACATTCAATCCACAAGAATCACAAAATGCTTACTTCATTTTTGCAATTTATTTTTAGCCACCACAACTTCTAAATAAGTGATAAGTTAATAAAAAAGGATTTCCACTTCCCTGCATATTCTCTATTTTTGCTATTCTTCATTTCAGAGATTTGAATTGCATCCAATCAGATTTTCCTTTCCTTGGGCATTTCATATCGTGCATATCCACTGATCATAAATTTGGCTTTTGATCTATACAAGTCTTTATTTGCCTTCATCTGACAAAAAGATCTTTGCCTGTGATGTGATTACAGCTCAACAACGTTTTTTTATTGCCGCTGATTTCAAGATGTTTTTCTATTGCAGATTGTGTCACGTTATTTATGTGAGAAGTAACAAGTCATTGCTATTGTTATGTTACATACACGTATACTTTATTTACTTGCTGGGAAAGATTCTTTTCACTCATGACTTTCAGAATCACCACAAGGTACTTACATAGTTTTTATTAGATCTGGATTCTGTAGAGATTTATAGGTTTCATCAATATGTTAGTTCCTTTTGTTTCTGTGACCAAATAAGAAGCAGCTTATGGGAAGAGGAGTTTATTTTGTCTTCCAATTTGTGGTGATCGAGTCCATCACAGTGGGGAGGGCATGGTGGCAGGAGCATGGAGCAGCTGGTCACATTATATCTACAATCAGGAAGCAGAGAGGGATGATTATTAGTGCTCACTCTCTCCTCCTTTTAATTTCGTTTAGCACTCCAATCAAGGAATGGTCTCACCTACACTTAGCTAGGGACCTTCCATCTCAATTTTCCTAATTTAGGAACTCCCTCACAGGCATGTCCAGAGATTTGATTCCATGCCATTTTTATTATTTGTTTACTATTTTTTAAAAAATATTTTTATTGACTACTTCCATAAACACATAAACATTATACTATGAGCATGATCCCTTCCCACCACCCTCTCTTTTCTCCTTCCCAACTCCCCCCTCCACTGAATCCCTTCTTCTCTCCACCTAGTCTTGTTACAGAAACCATGTGTCACAAGGAGAGGTTGGAGAACTCAGGTTAGTTAACATCAGAGGGCCCAGACAGGTTAGCACTCCAAGCTCTGAACTCTAAGCTCTGGTGGCTCAGGGTTTATACAGGCAATTTGACATCATCCTGGGCTCTTCACATTATTGAAAGCCCTCGGAGTCCCTGATTACATGACCAAGGGCCTTGAATGGGAAGTTTTCTGCAATAAGCGTGTTTACAGAAGCAGAAGGGAGTTAGCTTAAAGGAGACAAAGCAGTGAAAACAGAATGAGGTCAAATGTAAAAACTACAAATCAGGACGTGGTCTGTAGACAATACAAAGACTGTAGAACCGAACATGACCCTGGTGTAAGAGGCTTCAGGAACCTGAAATTTTCTGATTAGACTTTCTGGCTTAAATTCTCCCATCACAGTCTCTCCTTTATTTTTATTTTTTCAATTATTTATGAACTTTACTGTAGGAACAAAATGCAGGTTGGTCACATTCCCCTCATGCTCCCCTCTTATATCCCTTCTCCCCCACCTCATTCCACTGAGGGCTTTCCTCAATGGGCTTATGAATCCATCCATCAGTCACTGTGGAGGGGAAGACGCCTCAAGATACTTTTACTTACCCTGTGACTTTTACAATCTTTCCACCCACATCTTTCTCAATGTTCTCTGCACATTTTAACTCCCATCAAGTTGGCAAACAGGATTAACTGTCACAATTAGTCTGGCCTAGAAATCGCTATGTAGCCCAGGCTAGCCATGAACCTGTCCTGCCTCTGCCCCTCAAATGTTGAGGTGATAAGTGTGTTTCACCTTGCACAGCTTTTGTTTTAGTATTTTAATATTGTTTGGAAAATATTTTTCTTCTTTCATTTCTGTTTAGGCATTTTAATATATATAGATCAATTAACTCCTTTAACTCCAAAACATTGTTATTAATTTAGGCTGCCCATGCTTTAGTTTGGCTAATTTCTATTACTATGATTTTATGTTCATTTGTTTCTACTTTTGAATATGTAAAACTTCTGTATACTTAGGAGAGTAGTGTCTAGCAACACTTTTCTTCATCTTCCTTTATTAATAAGATTTTAATTTCATCTGTGGGTAATATTGGCCACATTGAGGAAAGTAGGAAATTATGGAATGAAAAAATTAAATATTGAATAATAAGACATCAGAGACTTCTAAGCTGAGATAAATAATCACCAAGTACCTAAAGATTATGATATAGACAACCAATATAATTAGTGGAATCTTATTCAAGTATTCAAGTAAATGACATTGTTTTGATATTTACAGAAGAGTCTAAATGAGGAAGTACTAGAATTAAGGTGTGAACGATGTGTAGTAGGGAATAAGGTAAAGGAAGGAAATATATTCAGGAAAAGTGTCATTTTTGATAAAGTTAAGAGAATGAAATAAAATCATTCAGTTAACTGGGAGAAATGCATTAGTTATAAAAGACATAACAGCAGGAGCCCCAGTGTTGGTGGTGATGGTGAAGTGGGCAATTCGAGTGCTTTTCCTTGGAGTGGTAAAACATTATCACCCCTGGACTGTAAGACAATTCACAAAGCCAATGAGAAAAGAATGATGCAAGCTTTATTAAATCAGGATATAGGCGCCCTTTGGGTCAGGAGGGAGCCCTACGCTGGAGCTTGTCTGAAGGGCTGCGTTCTGAGGGTATAACTATCTTGAGGCTGTCTGTCCACAGGGGAAGAGGCCACAGGCTGTTTGATTGTCTATTTGGGAGTTTCTCACTAGTACTCACTGATCTTTGTGTTGGGGAAGTAACTGAAGCAAGCCCACCATAGAAGCATCCAACCACAACAGAAGCAAGTTCAACACAATTTTCTTATGAGGGACTTTTAGTTTTGGTTGAACTTCTGCCCCAGCTGTCATTAGCTCCCTATGTATTTTCTATATCTCTCTCATCCTCCCCCTACCCCTCTATAGGCTAGTTGGAGATGAGAGTAGAGATAGCTCTAGCTACTTCAGTGCTGGACCTGAGTGAAGAGAGAGTGAGGCCCAAACAAGGGAGATGGGGAGTCAGAGATTGAGGCAGAAGTCCCAGCAACCCCACGATGATGCATCAAAGGTCCTTGGTAAAAGTGATGGGAGGATTCCTTTGAAGAACCATCTGGAGTTACAAGGCCTCATTGGCAGTAGTTCTGCGGAAGGCACGGTGATGAAGTCTGTGAGACACTTTAGGATCCAAGGACCAAATATTAATATGATGGAAATAAAGCCAAGTGGCCCAGGATGGGGAATAGTCAAGAGAAGGAGAAAAGTTCATTTGCAGCCATTAGAGGTCCTGGTGCGCCCATTCTCTCTCTGTCTCTGTCTCTCTGCGTTCAAAGAAAGAAAGAAAGAAAAGAAAGAATAGTTCTGCATAAGGAACCTCTGATCATTTTCCTTCCTTTCTATAGAAAAGATCAAGTTGAAGGATTGTAAAGTAATTAGGACGATACTGTGGAGGCTATTTTTCTTCATCTCTTAGAGAATATTGTGGCCAAGTTTTCTGGCAGAAAAAAACGTTATGAACCTTCCTCCCAAGGCTCCTTGAGTCTCACTGATCCCAATTTCTAAAGATGAAGTCTAGTGGTGACTTTGGAGACTACTTGGAGGCAGTTGGTCCCCTCTCAAATGAGATGGAGGAGAAAAAACTAGAGAAATCTTGGGTCAAGATGTGCCTGATCCTATCCCTCATGCTCCTGTGGGGGAGGGCAGACTCTCAGACAAGACCAGAGGGCACATAGCATGGCCTATGTGTGTCTCAGAGTAAGACAGGTCCAGGAAGAAAGACTTCCATTCCCACCCATGATGTTGGGGGAAGGAGATACTCCAGATGTTTGAGAAAAAGAAGTGGGCATTAGAGCATGGGCAGAAAGGGTGAGCACACATTGAAGAGGTCCAGTGCCTTCACATTTGGAATGCCACAGAGATATCAATGGATGAACTCTGGCCCTGCTTTTTGACATATAGTGGATTTGTAGAAGCCCTGGACTCACACTGTCCTCACTGGGATGGAAGCTGAGACCACCAGCAGAGAACACTGTAACCTAGCTCTACAAAGTGAGGCTTTCTCTTCCTGGGAAGGGAAGACAGGAAAGCCTTTCCTTCCTAGGGGACTGGCTATGAGCCAGTCTCCTAGGCCATAGAGAAACTGTGGAGAGGCACCCCATGTAGCCAGAGGGAGGGGGCGCTGGACCAGTCAATGGTTGCTTCTGTCTCTGCCTCACAATGTAAGCCAGACATACTGACCTTGGTTTTCTTCCATAGGAAGTCCCAAGTGGGCCATCGAAACTGCAGTAGGACATGTGAGTTCTGCTAGGTCTAGTTCTTGTCCTGGGTGTGGTAAAGAATTGTCATCACAGACCATGAGGTAATCTACAAGGAAGGTCCGTCAGAGAGGAATGCAGAAAACTTTATTGAAACAGGCACTTTATTGAAACAGAGTGGAGCCCTGGAGCTGGGGCTTATCTGAAGGGCTGAATTCTAGGGGGTGGAAGTATCTTGGAGCTGTGTCTTTCCACAGGGGAGAATGTCACAGGCTGACAGACCTTTGTGTTGGGGGAATAACTGAAGTTTATGGAAAAGACAAACTCCCACCTCATTTGTACATGTGTTGGTACTTTGACTTCTGGTTGAGCTTCTGGGTCCCAGCTGTTCCTCACTGCCTATATAGTTTCTATCTCTCCCTCAATGGGGCTTGCTGGGAAAGATGCTGTTACAGATACGCAGTGACTTTAGAGGAAGGGCATTCTAAGTCATGTTCAAGGGCTTCTAGTTCATCCTGGGGCCAATGGGTAATGAATTACTTATGCTTTTCAATTACTTATGTTTTTAAATTACTTATTTTAAGCAATAGGATATAATTATAATTGCATTATAAAGACTTTCCCAGTTACCTTCTCTTTGCTGGGACCAAACACCAGATCATCAGCAGCTAACAGAAGATGAGGATTTATCTCATGTTATAGTTTCATCATGAGGAGAAATTTCATCATGGTGGGTAAAGCACGACAGGCCTGAGAAGGAAGCTTAGGTTACAGTTCCACATCCGCAAGAAAGTAGTCTGCCTATTGGGCTTGAAGCTGGGTTATATTACCTCAAAGTCCAACCCCCCCAGTGACACACCTCCTTCAGCAAGGCTCTACCTCACGAAAGTTCCACAACCTTCTCAAATTTCTACCAGCTGGGGAACAAGTATCCAAAACCCAAGAGCCTATGAGAGACATTTCATTCCAACCACCACAAAGACAATTGTCTGACTACAATTTTGAGAAAGGGAGGAAAAATTCAAGACAGGGAGATGAAGTAAGACACTGTAACATTTCTTCACACAAAATATGGGCTAGAAAGCAATAGAGTCAATGCAAACCAGAAAAAGTAGAAAAGTTAAACAGATAATTAGAAGGATAGACATAAGTACATGTTGAATATACAGGAAACAGAAGGGGAAAGAAAGGATAATTCTAGGTTGATTTACCTTAACATGCCATTCATGACATCAGGAAGCATTTAATGCATACCGAGTGTTCATTTAATAATTTATTCATTTAAGAACTGAGTGTAATTTCAGTGTCTATTCTTTCTGATTTTGAATGTGTGTATATAGGCATATGTGTTTATAGATGTGTATACACGTTTGTGCACATGCATTTGGAAGCCAGAGAGACAACCTTGAGGAATGCTCAGGAATATCCTCCACGTCTTTTTGTGGCAGGGACTTTCATTGGCCTGAAGCTCACCAATTAGGTTACCCTGGCTACTCAGTGAGTTCCAAGGATCCTCCTGCCTCCACCTCCTCAGTGCTGGAATTACAAGTGTGTGTTATTATACCTGACACTTTTACATGGGTACTGGGGATTGAACTCAGGTCCTCATGCTTGAGAGACAAGAACTTTACCACCGTGCTATCACCCACTCAGAGTACAAGTTCTTTTTTAACTTACTTATTCAGTCATTCATGAGCACCTATTATATGCCAGACACCATGCCAGGCACTGAGAACATGATCCAAATGGCAGACAAGATTCTCTTGCTATAAAATCTGTCAGGGAGAAAGAAACAAGTTTATCAATGAATGATGATTAAGAAAAGATAAGGTGCTGGAGAGATGGCTCAGCGGTTAAGGATCTTGCCTCCAGTGCCTAAGGCCCCGGGTTCAATTCCCCAGGTCCCACATAAGCCAGACCCACAAGGTGGTGGCCCTGGTGCACTCTCTCTCTGTGTCTCTGTCTCTCTGTCTCTCTCTCTGCTTGAAAATGAATAAATAAATTATTAAAAAAAAGAAAAGATAAGGTGGGGATGGAAAAAATGGCTCAGTGGTTAAAGATGCTTGCTTGCAAAGCCTGAAAGCCCTGTTTCGATTCCTCAGTACCCATATAAAGCCAAATGCACACAGTGGTGCATACATCTGGAGTTTATTTGCAGTGACAAGAGGACCTGGTGTACCCATTCTCTCTCTCTCTCTTTCTCTCTCTCTCTCTCTCTCTCTCTCTCTCTCTCTCTCTCTCTCTCTCACACACACACACACACACACACACACACACACACATAAATCTATATATTTTTTGTTTTTTTGAGGTAGGGTCTCGCTCAAGTCCAGGCTGACCTGGAAATCACTATGTAGTCTCAGGGTGGCCTTGAACTCACAGTGATCTTCCTACCTCAATAAATAAATAAATTTTAAAAAAAGAACAGGCAAGGTACTCTACAGACTTTAAGGAACTCATAACAGCATACTGCAGCTGTCACAGCCTTATTCTCATTTTCCCCTTTTAGTCATAGATTTTTATCCTGCCTAAAACAATTTTTTTCTATTTATTTTTTTAAACTAACCACACCTGTGAGCTAGTTCCTATTGGCGAATGCATTTTGTTTTCATTTTACTTTTGTTTAGCACTCTTTTCTTCTGATTATTTTATGTTAGCCTACAAAGTCATGGGCTTTATCGTGGCATCCCTGAATCTATGGGTCATGATACTTTGATCCTGCCCCTACCACCATTTTCTGCGCCCTTGCCCTTCTCTAACTTGTTCCCTTTCTTCTCCCAGTTAGTCACCCTTTTTTTCCCCTCTTATATGCATTCCATTGTTTTCTTTATTTTATAATTCCTTTAAGGACAAATGTCTCTTTTCTTGTTGACTACTTCCCAATGCCTTCAATCCAGGGTGACATCCCGTTCTGTAGACTTCCGTAGCACTCATCCTGTGTGAACCCACTTTAGGGGTTAGTAGTCACCATCTCTGCCATTTATAGGTCATGACATAGCATGTCGAGTATAGACAGCAATAGATTATGGAACGTAAGATTATGGGCCCTGGATACCGACTGGCTGCACGAATGATCTATCATTAATATTACTTCACATTTTTTTCCTCTGTTTCTTCATCTGTCCAATGGGAATAATCACAAGAATCATCACCACCCTGATGATTGTTGTTGTAAATTATATACTATATGTAAGTTGCTTCAGCAGAGGCCTGGCACATAGTAATCATCATCTAATATGTTCACAAAGTGGGCTGTGTTTTATCTATGCACCATATTTTATGGGACTTTGTCATTCTACGATTTCTGAGATTAAACTGACCTGGATCCAGGATTAACACTTGTTCCCCAGTGGATCCTTAGTGAATGTTTTGTGTTGTGATATTTCACTTTAAGATTTGCCTCGGTGGAATAAGAAATTTTAATTTTAAAATATTTTGAGTGAACATGTATTTTTGCCTTTTGCAAAAAGCTTTTCTGCGTTTTATATTTGTAAACAAAAATTAATGAAAGACACTCATCCAATAGAAGTACTATTTCATATGCTTCACCCCTTAAGTAGAAGAAAAATTATTTTTTAGTGGAAAATTCCTTTGTGATCCCACAGTGGTGGTGATTTTAGTCTGGAGACCCAACACACATAGGCTTATACTTTCCTTTTGTATCATGTTGGAATAATCTGTTTCCACTTCACCATTTTCACTCTCTAAATGGGACAAAGTCTTTGTAGATAATGATATGCAGTAACACTAAGTTTTTAAAAATTGAATTACTTAAATTGATATTTAACTTGTATTTAACTTTGTGGAAAATTCCTCTGCTAGTAATGATAAAACCCACAAGAAAAAAAAATTTTAAAGTTCCATATAGTCTCTGTCATGGTTTGATCCAGGTGTCCCCCACAAACAAGTGAATGTGTTCTGGGCATTCGATCCTCAGCTGATGGCAGTTTGGATTTTACAACCTCGCTGGAGCTGTGTTGTTGGGGGCGAGCTTATGTGTTGTTGGGAGCCAGCTTCCCCTTGCCAGTGTTTGGCACACCTTCCTGCCGCTGTTTGCAGTGCTGTGGCAGAGGTGATGTCCAGCCCTCTGCTCATGCCTTCGATTTCCCTGCCATGATGGAGTCTCCCCTCCAGTTTGTAAGCCAAATAACCCATTCCTTCACAAGCCACTTTTGCTTGGGTTCTTTCTGTGCATCAACTAGAAAGCTGACCGCAACAGTCTCTTATGCAGTTTATCAATGTAGCTTTGCAAATGACTAAAGGTTGTAGCTTCTGTTATCACTGCATTAGTGTTTTTTCCTACATAGCTTTTTTTTGGTTATATTTTTGAGGCAGGGTCTCACTCTATCCCAGGTTGACATAGAACTCACTCTGATCCTCCTACCTCAGCTTCCCAAGTGCTGGGACTAATGGCAAGTACCACAATGCCCTGCTCCTACACAGCTTTTCATAAAAGCTAAACTTAGATTAGTTAGTGGTATTTGAGACAATTTTTTTCAGGACCTAGTAATATTCTGTGAACCCTAAAAAAGGAAATGAATGCAGAATATGGAATATGAATAAAGAGATACATGTTGACTTTAGGATAAAACTTAAAAAATTTTTTTTGAACCTTAAAGCAGACATTCTATACTCATTGATATAAAAGTAGTCTTTATTTAACATAGGAATGTCAGGATTTTAGGATTATGTTCAAATTATTGCACATTTCAATGTAGCCTTATTGTGTTAAGATTGACAAGTAAAACTGAACATATATTTAAGATGTGTAAAATGGTATTTTAATATAAAATACTTATGGACTGATCCCCACCATCAAAGAACATAATATTTCCATCATCTGCCATAGTCTTCTTATTCCCTGTTTGTTGGAACACTTACCTTCTTTCACAGAAGATTTCAAGTAGATAATATGTTAACTGTATTATCTATGCTGTATATATGTTGCAGTCAGTTTTTTAGTTGCTGCACAGAAAGAACCCAAACAAAAGTGGCTTGTGGAGGAATGGGTTTATTTGGCTTATGGACTCGAGGGGAGACTCCACCCTGGCAGGGAAAACGATGGCATGAGCAGAGGGGTGGACATCACCTCCACCACAGCCCTGCAAACAATGGCAGGAAGTTGTGCCAAACACTGGCAAGGGGAAGCTGGTTTAAAAAACAAAAAAAGCCTGCCCCCAACAACACAGCTCCAGTGAGGTTGTCAAACCCAAACTGCCATCAGCTGAGGATCTATCAATTAGAACACATTCATTTGTTTGTGGGGGACACCTGGATCAAACCATGATAAATTAGCTCTAGAAATTATTCTTCCTATTACTGGAATTGTATACCTTTTGAGCACATGTTTCATTATTTCTGCTCTCTGGTCCCTGTAAATCACTAGTCTATTCTCTCTTTTTTTTTAGGTTAGACATTTTTAGGTTCTGTGTATCAGTGACATTACGCAATGTTTGTTTTTCTGCATCTTGCTCATTTCACTTAGCAAAATGATCTCCAATGTTTTCACTGAAAAAAAGCAATCATGAATGAGAAAAGTGATGTGCTTAATCCAATTTTATGATTTCAAAAGGCTCACAAGGTAACATGACATGGTGCTCTATAATTATGTATAATTTGTGTCAAATATAAATAAAGGACTAGAGATATTGCTCTAGTCTGATGGCCTGGATTCAATTCCTCAGCACCTATGTAAAGCCAGATAGATGTTCAAAGTAGCACATGTATCTGGAGTTCACTTGCAGTGGCAGAAAGCCCTGGTGTGCCCAGTTTATCTCTCTCTGCAAATCAATCAATAAAAATATTTTTTAAAAACTAAAAAAAAAAAATAGACCTGGAGAGATAAGCTAGCATATAAAATGCTTGCCTTGTAATCATGAGAAATAGAGTGTGATCCCCATTAGCTTTGTAACAATGCTGGGTATGGTGGTGCATCCCTGATGCCAGTGCTGTTGAATCGGAGATAGGACGATCCTTGGAGCTTGCTGGCTAGCCATTCTAACCTAATTGGCAAGCTCTAGGTCAGTGTCCCAAAAGAGGTGGATGGTATTCCTAGGATAACACCTACGGTTGACCTTTGGCCTCCACATACACACACACATGTGCATGTGCACACATACACCATACATATGCTCACAAAATATATACAAAAAGCTTCATATCGAGACCTTTTACCGTTTAACTGGCAAAAGTGAAAGATAGAAAATTTCAAAGGTAACAAGAGAAAAGCATATACTAAGAAAACTCCATAGGATTATTATTGAAGCCAGGCATAATGGTTCATATCTGTAATTCCAGCAGAATGAGTTAGAAGAATCCATGAGATCAAGGCCAGTTTAGGCTATTGAGTGAGTTCCAGGTCTGTGTTGGTTCAGATTTTTTGTCAACTTGACCTTCTTAATAATCTTGGGTGGGTCTCTGATGTTGTTCACAGGAAGGCAGCCCTCTCAGTAGGGAACAAGATATAGGAAGATCAGGGAAGCTAGAAATAAACAACTCTTCCTGGGAGTTCAGTGCAGGAAGGACATTCCAGAGATTCAGGAAGTCAACAAGTCTGGGATAGGGTTGTAAAACCCTGCCGTAAGGCTATATAAATGGGAAAGGAATCTCTCTCCCCCCTGCCTCCCTGCCTGCCTGACTTGTTGTGCATCTCTTTGTTGGCATTATAACAAAGCTTCCTCAGCATTCCAGCCTGGACTAAAGACCAGCAGCTCCCCAGCAAGCCTCTATGTCTTCAGTGCTGAATTGGGACTGCTGAGGCATCCAGCCACAAGGCCTGAGAGGCTACTGGTTCCTTGGCTCTTGGCTTGCAGACTGCTATTGTGGGACTGCTGTGAGCTAATACAATAAAGCCCCCCACCCCTTTGTTTTACTACAATTCATTCTGTTGGTTCTGTTCCTCTAGAGAACCCTGACTAATACAAGGTAAGACTGGGTTAAAGTGTGATCCTACCTCAAAAGCAAGCAAGCAAGTAAGCAAACAAACAAATAATATTTCTCAGGATAAATTTGCAGTACATGAAAGTACATAAAGGCTGCAAATAAAAATAATGTATCAACCAAGAAAACTATACCAGGAAAAAGCAAGGCATTTTTATTTTTTTGAAGCAGAGTCTCCATTGTAGCCCAAGGTGGCTTTGAACTCAAGGCAATCTTACAATGGATAAAGTGGACTGTTATAATGGATAAAAGAGATTGTTTTAACACACACACACACACACACACACACACACACACACACTCTTCAAGTGATTCTCTTAGATCTGAACATTCAGCCTGAAGGTAAGGAAATGAAAAAAGGTATGTTACTGAAATAAGATATGTAAAAGAAAACAAGTTAATTGTCATTATATTAGGCAAAATAGTCTTTATTCAAAATTGTCCACCAGAGACAAAAGGTAATTATAATAGTGCAAAGATTCAAGTCATAAGAAAACATAACAATTTTATTATCTATGAAACAACATCAAAGCACCACAAGTTATCAAGTAAATACTGACAAAACTAGTGGGAGAAATTGCTACCATTACAATAATACCATGAAAAGCTTACAGCAGTTATGAAATACTGAACTGCTTGCTATATACTTAGAAATTCGCTGGCTATTCATTGGGCTTGCTGCTGGTCAACACATTACTGAGGATCCTAGACAGTGCAGCTTGACAAGAAAATGAAACAAGCAAAACAAAACTGAAAGAAAGCAGCAAAGTGCTTTCTCTTTGTAGATGACAAGATCACACACATAGAAAACCACAGGTTCCACAAGAAGTTAAAAGCTAACCTAAATGGAGGGTGGGCATGGTGGTGCATGCCTTTAATCACAGCACTCAGGAAGATGAGGTAGCAGGATTGCCCTGAGTTCAGGGCCGGTCTAGGGCTCCAGAGAGAGTGCCATGCAGGTCAGCCTGGGCTAGACTAAGACTCTGTCCCAAAAAATCAAAATCTGAAACAAACAAACAAAATCAAACTAAACAAAATCCAGCTAACAGATGACAATGATTTCCTCGAGCTTCTGATTTACACAGAGTTCTGATCAAATACAGGCCATATAAAAACCTTCTCTGAATACAAAGAATAAGTAGTTACATCAAGGAACAAAAAAATCCCGAGATGAAATCTATTATAAAACAAACATTTTCATTGAAGATCTCATTCTCAGTCATGTGAACTGACAGAAGAAAAAAAAAAAGTGTGGGAACTAGAAATCCATTATCACAGAGTACATAATCAGAAGAAACAGTAAAGACAAATTAAATGTATTCTTTTGGTATCCGTGACTCTCTGAAGTGTAGAGTTTCCTGTTAACAACCCTGAAACAAACAACCCAGAACTTTACCAGTATCCAGTTCAGTCTTTTTGCTTTCTCTGTGACTCCATATTAAGGATGTTAAAACTTGATATATGTTGTATTCTTGTTTCTTATTTTTATGTGCCCCCTCCCCCGTGTTTCAATGTGAGGATTTTTTCCACTAATTTATCTTTGTTAATTCTATAATCTAATTTGTTCAATTAACTGTTCGGTCCATTTACCGAGTTCTTACAGTATATTATAATTTTTATTTCTGAAATAATCTGTTTGATATTTTTAATTGGTTGAGACAGGCTGAAGAGCTGATTATCTAAGTCAGTCATTAAACTAGGTCAGAGGTGAGTGAGTGGGAAATCTCATTTCTCCTTTCTTCATTGCTCTAGGCCTGTTAGACTTGCAGCTGGGAGTCTGTGATTCTGAATCCTCAGCTCCAAAAGATTATCGGGATTAATCTCTATTGCTCAGAGGTTCACAGTCCAATACTCCAACCTCGCACTATATGCAAATTTAAAATCAGATTAGCATTTTAAAGGAGAAACAGAACACAGGCTTGAAGCAGGACTTCTTTTATGGCCTTGTGTCCAAATATGACATGATTTTAGAAAAGTGCCTGAGGAATTTCAGACTAGCTCACAAGCAAGAATACCAACAGAAGGCACCGTAGGACAGCCCAGTGTTAACTCTCCACAAATACCAATTTGGGAACCATTCACACATGGAAATACCTTCATATAAGCTCAGGAAACCAGAAAATAAAGATAAAAATCACCATCAGACAGTAAAATGAGTGAATGCCATAGAGAATGGCTGGGGCCATACTGCCCTTCCTCCTAAATGTATGAAGGCTTAGTATCCTGGGTTCTCCAGGAGAAAGCCAGTCAAAGGGGATCATGTGATTTTCCCATCACTCTAGGCAATTGACTCTTCCCTAAGCCTAATGGGAATGTCTTGAATACCATTCAGGCTGCATCATCTGAGGCCGGGCAGTTCTAACAGAGGAGGTAAGCGAGTGCTCTGCCACCACGTGGAGCTTGTCTTGGCTGAAGGAGATTGCTGCAAGAAGCTCTGTTGCACACCCACACTTTGGGGTCCCATTTATGTAACTCTCCCCTGGGCTCATCCACATGGGGCACTTGCCAAACTCTGTGTCACCTTGGGCTCTGGCGCCCTCTAATGCTGAAGCAAAAGGCTATAACCAATCAGTGCAGGATTTCAATTATTTATTTATTTATATTTATATTTATTTTTTATTAAGTAAAAACCTTGTATGAATAAATCATGTGTTGGTACCACCTTTTCCCTCCTCCCTGTCCCCACATCTACTGAGGATCTTTCTCAATGGGATTGCTGGTATTCACCATGAGGTTGTGGGTTATGAATTATGAGAGCAGCAGTGTGTGTGTGTGTGTGTGTGTGTGTGTGTGTGTGTGTGTGTGTGTGTGTGTTGGGGGGATGCCTCCAGATATTCCACACACCTTGGCTCTTATAATCTTTCCACAGCCTCTTCCAGATAATTCCTTGAGCTGTGTTGGGTGTGCTTTAAGTCTACTACAGTGGTGAATCTTTAGCAGCTTCTGGATTTCTGCTTTGGCATGTTTTGAGTGTCCTCAGTGTCTGTCTCCATCACCCTGGCCCATGTCAGGCTCCCTGTGGAAGAATCACTCTTGGTCATCTTGCCAATTTCTCTGTGGGTCATAGCTGATGTGTGCGAGGTGGTTCATCTCTTGCCAGAGAGTCAGCTATCTATTCTTATCTTGTAGGTAGAATTTACTTATCCTTAGTTCTCACAGCCTTCTGAAAAAGAAAAACAGATTCCGCAACGGAGCGTGAGATCAATATAGGCTAAATGGAATAAGCAATGTTAATTTGGAGATATTTTGATGTGTGTAACCTCTCTTTAGGCCTCAGGTTAGAGGAACCTTCTCCTTGGAGTCCAGATTCTTGGTCTCCATAATATTGTTAATATTAGGGAGAGGCAAAGAATGATAGTAGAGATTTCCATTAGGACCTGATTGCAAGTGTAGGGTACCTTGATGTGAATTCATATATCTCAATGCAGCCTGTGATTCAGTGATGCAGGCCTGAGTTCTGTTGACCAACTGACCTCTTTCCTATCACTTCTGTCGCTCACTCCATTCCAGCCACATGAGCTGTTTCTGATTCTTCAAATACCATGTTTCTTTTTTGTTCAGAAAGCTTGCTTTGCCTTCTTCTGCTGCTTCTAATACTCCCCCAGACTGTGACAGGCCTGTTTCCTTCACACCACTGAGGTCAGACTTTCTCAGAAAGAGTTCTTTATCATTGAAGTTCAAGTATTGCCCGGGTTCTATTCAGGTATTCTTGGTGGTATTGTCATATTTACATTCTGGGGATTAACATTTTGCCATCAGGAATAGTGTTATTTAATTGAAATGTAACACAAAATGTGTCATTTCTAAATTTCAGTAGTCACATTTTCTAAAATATGTGAAATAGGGAGATGGATTTTACTCTTATTTAACTCTGTGTGTCTAAGCTATTATCATTTCAACAAGTAGCCAGTCAATGCCCAAGTAATGTTTACATTATTTTTTCTCATTTAACATTCAGAATTAGATGTTTTTAGACTTGGAGGTCATTCAATTTCTATTAGATACATTTCATGTTGCCATAGTCTCCCGACTGATGGCTACTAGATTGGATGGCAGAAATTCAACAATGATTTCATTTTTAAATTTATGTGTCTGTCTTTCTATCTACTTCATTATCCTTGTATTTGTTAGCAGAATTTCAGTTCATCAATGTTGAGCAATTTCAATATGAAGTTCATCATTACATTCTATCATCAGAAACAGTATCTGAGACATATGGTTGTCTCCATTAATACTTTATCCTCTCCTCTCTTCTCTACTTTCCACCATTCCTCTTCTCCGTTTCCTTTCCCTTTCTCTCTTTCCCTCCCCCTCTTCTCTCTATCGTTCTCCCGGTTTCTATCTTCTTCTGTCCTTGTTGTGACAGGAATGCTACCCAGGGCCGCACACATGATAAGTCTGTGCTCTATCACTGTACCATGCACGACTGTACATTTTAGGGAAGATTTGTGTGGGGCCCCCTGAGAATTGTTTTGTAGCTCATTTTACTATACAAAAATAAAACATGATTTTAAAAAAAGATGCACCTATTCTGGAAAGCAAGATATTCTAGAAGGTGACTTTTCTCTGCACATGTCAGCAAGCAAGTGGAGGATGATCATGATACCTGGAAATGAATAAGAGAGAAGCTTCCTGCAGGTTGAGGAGAGAAAGAAGGAGGTCAAGGGGTGGAGCAGGAATCTATTCACCAGCTAGCAATGCAGACTCCTCTGCAGAATGAGGGAGAACTATGGGTACTTCAGCCTTAGCAGAAGTAGGGTCCGAGAACCAGGGAGCATCCTGAGGAATGAAGAAGACAGAAGCCCAGTCTGCAGGTGCTTTGCTACAGGCAGATGGAGGATTATCCCTGGGCTTGCCTGACACTTGGTCAGTAGGCTCATGGGGAGAGAACACAAAGAAGTGATGTCAGATGGCTGAGCAAAAGTCAAAATAAGACTGGTTCTGTTTATACTTCTGAGGTAAGAGTAGGAACTGGGGGTCAGCATTAGGCTATTGACTCCAGGGTAGATTAATTTAATATTTTCATTTCAATCTTATTTTATACAATTTGTAATTGTATGTTCTCCAACCCTGTTCCTGCTAAGCTAGCTATTTGCTCAGTTTCACTAATCTTTCCATGTTTTTTGTATTATTTAAAATGATTAAATATAACTTTAATCAGGCAAAACATATTTTAATAAGATAAACTTTTTTCTTTTCCCTCAGACCTGGTGGTGAAGATGGACTTACACATGTCTAGTAATAACTGTACATGTTAAGCATATGTGAGACCTATGGAAAACACAGATTTTCAAATGGATAGGATTCATAAAACAGAAATTTTATTATAATTCAATAAACAGGAATCTACCCTATGTATCCTTCTAAAACCAGGTAGCAGTTCTCCATGGTGGGGTTCCAAATACAGGATGCTTCTGAATCCTGGTGAACTAACCATTATTGTTGTAGACAGCCCCATGTTGCTGGGATAAGCATTCAGCCACACCAAGTTTAAGGGAAGAAGAGATTTATTTCAATTTATAGACCCATGGGAAGTTCCATCAGTAGGGGAAGAAGCTGCTTACTTCTATAGATCCAAGCAGACAGACAAACTGCAATAGACAAAAACACCAACACCAACAAACACAAACCTGCTAAAGCTCAAACATCTCTCCATACCTTTGGGCTGGAATTCAGATCTTCCCAATGACTCACCGCCCTGTATCAGGAATCTGTCTGCTAGGGGCTGAAGCTGTAAACTCAATTAAAAAAAAA
>PVHP010027088.1:0-24185 GCA_004024765.1 Zapus hudsonius | reverse complement strand
TCTCGTCACATCCTCCTCTATTTCCCTTTTGAGTGTTTCAATATTTTCCTTATATAAATCTTTCACTACCTTGGTTAGTGATATTCCCAAGTATTTAATTTTATTTGAGGATATAGAGAACGGGACAGTTTCTCTGATGTCTTTTTCCGAATGCTTGTCTTCTGTATATAGAAAGGCTACTGATTTTTGTGTGTTAATTATTAAATATTAGCCATCTTAATGAGTGTGAGTTGGTATCCCATTGTGGTTTTGATTTATGTTTTTCTACTGATAGTGGTGTTGGCCATCTTTCATGTGCTCATTGACCACTTGTATATCTTCTTTGAGGGGAAAGAAAGTCTACTCAAGGCTCTGGCCCATTTTTTAATTGGGCTGGCTGTTTGCCAGCCTAGCATTTTTGATAATCACCAAAGTAAGGTCATAATTATAAAGAAAGAGGCCCGGAAGGACTGTTTATCTGCCCAGACTCCAGAATTCCAGCTGGCTGTGGCCCATCCTCACCTGCTCCACGAATAATGAGGGTCCCTGCTCAGTCCTGTGGCTGTCAGTAGCAGAGCCCTCACACCCCAGGGTGACTGGGAGAATGACAGTTAGCTTTAGGGCCTGATCTTTCACCCACTGGACACATGAAATTATTTGTATTTTTAAAAATGACAAAAAAAATCCTTTGCCTTTTTTCTGCCTAATCTGAAATTCTTTTTACTGGAGGCACCGCATCCATGGTGACCACCTGCCTCCAACCATCGCTCCTCCTCCTCCCAGACTGGGGTCCACATGTGCATCACATCTGGGACTCCCCATGGGTGGAATTAATCTGTACTCAACTCAGGCAGGGGAAAACAAGCAGCCATTCAAGTCATCTGGTTGGCTAAATACTCTATCTGAAAATGCGAAGAAAATGTGGGTGTTTCTTTCTCTCTGTTACAGTTTTCCCCTCCATACCAGAGAATAATAGAGCTGTGGCCAAGAATGCTAAGCAGCAGCTCCAGTCAGACTGGGTGGTGTGCAGAGATTAACGTAGCTCCTTGGAGTCTTCAGCAACCAACCAGAAGGTTCTCCCAAAGCAAACAATTTTATAATTAAGTGCTAAGGAGGCTTCCTCCCCACCCTAAGTAGCTTAGAGTAAGATAACCAGCTGCAAGAATCACCAAGCATCAAGGTCACAGGTTGAATTATTTACCGATTCTCCTCTACTTCTCTCAAACTTCTGACTACATTGAAAAATTGGGTCAACTTCACAGGAGATTTAGAACACACCTGGCTTGGTCTCATGGTTTTTGCTATCTTTACCTGGATAAAAGGTTGAGCAACATCAGCACCATCCTTGACTCCCCAAGACAGCCCAGAGAATAGACTTTGCAGTTGGGGGTGGGGTAGGCCACCAAAGATACATGTCCTGTCTCCTCAGTCCTGTAGTTGCTCCTTGCAGCATGGCCAGAAGTATTCCTAACATTTCTCTTGATCTTTTGGGCTCCCTACTCTGTTGCAGACTGTCCACTCTGCCAATCAAGTGATCTCTCCTGATCTCTGATATGGAGGTGTCTGCCCCTTCCTTGCTCTCTGAGGGGCATGCACTTTATCCACTTCCCTATGAGCTGGGTTCTGCAGCTGCAATTTCCCCTGTGTCTTCTGGGCTGAAACCTTGCTGTTCTCTTGACAAAAAGAACTTAAGGAGGTTCGAGGTAGCAGCCCATCATGTCTGGAGGATATCATCACTGGAGGGTTGCAGGAGAAGGGGGTCATATCATGTCTGCAATCAGGAAGCAGAGAGCAATGGATGTTGGTGTTGAGCTCACAGGCTCCTTTTTTACAGCCTAGGACTCCAGTCTTGGGGGGGGGTGCTGTCCACAGTTAGGGTGGGTCTTTCCACTTAATTAAATTCAGCTAAGTCTAGAAAATCCTTTACAGCTATGCCCAAAGGTTTCTTTCTACTGTATTTCTGAGTCCCATCCAGCTGACAAGATCCTACATAGTCTTCTCTTTCCCCTTGGGTTCAACCCAGCTGTTGTTTCTGCTGACAGGATCTTCCCCTGGTTCCAGGGCCTCAAAGCCTGGGTGTCTTTTAGGCTCAGCAATCACCATTTACAGGCTCCTCCCAGGGAACATTTCACAACCTTCACTAGACAGAATTCCTAAGTTATGAAGACAGAAGCTTTAACAACATCTATTCCATCACTGTCTCGCTATTAATAGCAAGTATTTGTGTAATGATGAAGGCATCTGAGGTTACCTTGACCACTGAGAAAGAAAGAAGCTCAGGAAATGTTACAATGTTTCTGTGTGTGTGTGTGTGTGTGTGTGTGTGTGTGTGTGTGTGTGTGTGCCTTGACATGTGTGTGGAGGCCAGAGGACAACTTGTGGGTTAGTGCTTGCCTTCCACCTCATTTTGAGACTGGCAGGATCTGTTGTTGTTGTTCACACCTCGGTTTGCAAGCCATTTAATTTGAGGTGCTTTGTAGATATCAGATATCCCTGGTTTCCTCTTTAGAGGTTTATTGCCTTTCTTCAGAGCCCTAGGTGTCGAGGGTGGCTCTGGGTGTGGGACCAGATGTCTGGCCCTGTGAGAACACAGGGCATCTAAAAGGGCAGCTTTGAAGAAGTTTCTTGATCTTCATTAAGGGGGCAGATTCCAGTGTGTATTCATTGTCCCTCTTCACGTCTATTCCCCCAGCAACTACTAATGAACTGGAAATCAATCTGTCTGGTTGCTTGATGAGATTAGAGGACATTCACTATTCTTGCAAGAGCTCATAGGGAACCAGATGCAGGGATCAGTTTATTGTGAACTCTCTTTCTCCCCGTCTGCATCTCTGCTATTGATTAAGTGATGCCACCCCGGGGCTTGTTCCTGAGAAAGCTGCTTTACAGAAAGCAAAGTGCTGGCTTTCTACACAATACAGCCTGTTATTCTCCAGCTAGGCACCAGAGTGGGGACAGCTTAACCTAAGCAAGGCAACATGGTGATGTTAAGCAGCACCTCCTGAGAATCCTGGTTTTAATCTGAGTTAGTGTTTGTCTTCAGAAAAGATTTTTCAGAGGTTGTGGAGGAGCTGGGAGACCTCACAGGCTGGATGCTTGGACAGATTGAGGTAACTCCATATGAGGAATCCTATACCACCCCACCCACTGCTCCAAAGTCTAATCCTTACCATGGTCGTAATTATTCTGATTTTTAAAAACTATTTATTTCAGAGAGAGAGAGAGAGAGAGAGAGAGAGAGAGAGAGAGGGAGAGAGAGAGAGCACATAGGTGCACCAGGCTCCTTGCTAATGCAGACAAAAATCCAGATGCACACAACACATTGTGCATCTGGCTTTTCATGGGCACTGGGGAATAGAACCCAGGCTGGCAGGCTTTGCAAACAGGTGCCTTTAACTGCTGAGTCATATGCCTATCCCAATATGGTCTTCATTATTCTAACCCTAACACAGAGAGACCTCGGGGTTGTAGTATCTTTCCAATGACTAAGGAGGAGAATGTCTAAGAGCAGGAAGGTGTTAGAAACAGGGGCCGATGAGTTGGGGAGCAGAAAGACTACAGCTCAGAGAAAGCTGGGCATAGGACCAGGCAGATGGTTAGGTGATCCTGTTCTGAACAGAGTGATCATCCTCATCCTCTCATTCAGGAAACCATCACTGGCTTAGTTGTATGCAGGTCTCGTCCCATGTTGCACAAACCCACAATTGCATCTAACCTGGATACTATTTTCTTTTCATACAAAACTGTATTTAGTATTTATCAATACAGGATATGTAGAGACTAGCAATAGATTCCTGTGTTATACAGAAATAATGCCTTTATTGTGGACATAAATTCATAAGAGTAAACAATTTTCTCTGAAAATTCAACCCACCAACAGTTTTAAAAAGTCATGATTTAAACGTAGTAGAATACTCAACTCGCTTCATTCTTAACACTTTGATGAATTTTGAGTCTCCTCAGTAATCACTATACGTTGCAAAAAAGAAGCTTGTGTGACCAAAGCTGAGAACAGCACCAATGCATGGGCATAAACATTAACATTTGAAGACAGTTTGACGGGCAAAAATATATATTCATTTAGCCAACTAACAGTACTGGCTTTCTTCCAAGGTCCCATCTCCTACCCAGCCATAGGCTTTCGACTAGGTTTTCAGAGATGAATTCCCTCCTGTGGAGTAGACCTCAAACCCAATCAGAAAGTGTTCTGTTGTCCCTATACTAGTCATATCAACACTGCACCAGTGGGCACACCATGCCTGGCTGATCAGTTATGTAACATGTAGGTGTAGCATTGCGGGGTAAGGCTGCTGTCTCCCCCAGCAGGCTGCACGACACCTTCCAGACTCTGAAAGCTAGCCAACGGGAAGCAAGCTTCCAGCTCAGTTCCATATCACCCCCTCTAAGGCTCAGGAAACACTGTGAAAGAGGGTGTGGAACAGATCTACAAGCCAGCAGATAGGAAAAAGTGTTATGGAACACTAGCCTCCAGCATGACATGAACTCACAACAGTTGTCATCTGCCTCTGACTTGCACAATATTGGGCCTGTTAACATTTTGTCATGGATGGTAGAGGGAGGGGCTTATGATTCCCCACCCCCAGCCATCCCTGATTAGTTATTGTCAATTAATGGTTCCTGGGAGAGAGAAATATATTTTTCCATTGGTGTAACCACTGGTAAGTTGGCCATGCTTTAATAAATTATCCTCCACCATGTTCGTGGAGCAACCTTAGTTAAACTCAGTGGATTAGACACAACACTCTAGAGGACATCCAGGGCTGGAGAGATTGCTCAGCAGTTAGGGCACTTGCCTGAATTTGATTTCCCAGTACCCTCATAAAAGCCAGATGCACAAAGTGGTGGGTGCATCTGGAGTTCATTTGCGGCAGTTAGAGACCCTGGTAAGCCAGTTTTCTTTCTTTTTTCTTTCTTTCTTTCTTTCTTTCTTTCTTTCTTTCTTTCTTTCTTTCTTTCTTGCTTGCTTGCTTGCTTGCTTTCTATCTGTCTTTCTTTTCTTTCTTCTTTCTTTTTTTCTCTCTCTCCTTGCAAATAAATAAATAAACAAAAAGGCATCAAGACAGAAGTGGAACTAGTTGGGAAGAAGAATGGGTTTTAGTGGGATGGAGGGTGATGGCAATAGGCATAGCATAAAACTAGAATGAGACCAGGGGAGAGAAGAAATAAGGAGAGAGGAGACAGGCTAGGGGAGGGACAGAGTATAGGGGGTGGGAAGGGATTAGAGGGGTAAGAGGTAGGGAGGGGAGGGAATTACACAAAAGTAAAGCAACATGAATCAATTCCATAGAAACCCTCATTCTGACTAGCATTCTACAAGATATAACCACCAATCAAGGGGGAGGAGGGATAGTCCAGACAGAAGGTGGAAAAGCTTAATCTTAAAATCATGGACTCTGGCCCATAAATCCCAGGCTCACTATTGCCCTCAACAGTAAGCTGTTGGTCAGGGAGACACATAAGGTCCTCAAAACAATATAGGCCATTGCCAAAACATTTGATTACCTCCCAGAGCTAAAAGGCAAGACCATGTTGCTGAAGACACCACAGGCTGCAATCACAGGACATCTGAATACCATCCTGGAACCACAAGGAAAACCAGCTCCCATCTGGCTTGTCTTCACAGTGCTGAAAATCCCTTCTGGAGCCACTGGAAAACAATGATCACCAACAGCATTAATAAGCAGTGGA
The DNA here is from genome assembly GCA_004024765.1 of Zapus hudsonius. Taxonomy (NCBI): domain Eukaryota; kingdom Metazoa; phylum Chordata; class Mammalia; order Rodentia; family Dipodidae; genus Zapus; species Zapus hudsonius. The sequence continues at coordinate 18,497 of PVHP010027088.1, read as the reverse complement.
CCCTGCAGACTATGAATTCAACCTGCTGGTCAAGAAGTACACACTTGTGCAATAGTGGCACATAGTCACTGCAGGCCAACACTGTTCTCTGATTGGACATAGACCTGCTTAGTGGGAGAGAACTCATATCTGGTGCTGGAAACCAAATCAGAATCCCATGGCCTGGAAACTCAGACTTCAGAAAGAAGCTCCTATTGCTCTCTGGAGAAGAGTGAGCTTGCATACCAAAAAAAATCTCTCAAACAACTTTGCATACCCCCTTTAACCCAAGCTTCTTTCACTCTTTTTTTTTTTTTTGGAGAATCTGCTTTATTCTACAGATGACAGAGAAAATGGAGGAGAACCAAGACAAGCACATAGCTGACTACCCACCATGAGAAATGCCACCTCTATCAAATCTGCCAGGGCCCAGGAGAAATTGCAGAGGAAGCAGAGACATGAATACTGCTCTTACTGCTATCCTGACAACCAACTCCCAGGTGATGGTTACAGATACAGTGATCAATCAAAACCTACCAAAGCAAAAATCAAGAGGCTACAGAGAATTCAAAACCAAATCAGCCTGCCAACAGACCTACCATGGCTCAGGGAACACTGCAGAAGAGGGGGCTGAAAGAAATATAAGAGCCACAGAGTGGGTTGGAATGCCCTCAGGTATGGTCCATCTTCCCCCCAACCTATCCCACTGGGATTGACTGAGGGCTTCATGACTCCACAGTGAATACCATAGCCACTGTAAATACTAATACCACTGAGGAGGGCTCCCTGGATGACGGGAGCAGGGGTGAGAGGATAAAGAGTATAACCTGTTAAAATATACGCGTAAGAAAAAATTAAAAATATGAACAAAAATATACATGTATAAAATTGTTCAAAAAATTAAAAAGTGGCAGACAGTTTCTCATTTTCCTTAAGTTAGAGATAAAATAGGATTGAAAGTTTTCAGGTACTGTGTATAATAATCAGCTGTCTTGGACAAACAAATTCCATATACTTTACTAATTAAAATTTATTGTAAGCTACTTTTACAAAGAGACTTGTTTCAATACAGTGTTTAAAGAAGATAAGTCTCAGACCCTTTATACCAGCGCTTCTCAGGCAGCAGGAAGAAGTTCAAGCACCAGATCCTGTTAAGGCACCTGAGAAATGACAGAGCTTAATCACATGCCACCCGGCCAAGCAGGGCTAGCTGAGTAGTCAGCCTGCAACTGGGTAGAAGACAGGAGCTCTGCTATCAAAGGAAGATGGGTGAAAGGGACAATTTGTAGGCTCTGTCACATGTACAAGGAGAGTAAAAGACATGAAACCCAATTTAACATAGTAGTCTATTATGGTCTGAAATAGCAATTGAAGGAAAAGGAGAAAGATTTCAAGGAAGCCTGGGATATAATAAAAGAAAAATTTGAATAAAAAGAGAGCAAATATATCAGAAGATGGGCCTGGAATAGGAATGGAGTATTTGATTCTAAATGACCTCTGATGAGTAGGAATACTTAATGATTAATGCTTAATGATAGGAACCCTATAGGGTAATTCATTTTAATTCGGTTGCATTTGAAAGTTTGTCACTCCTTAGCCCTTTACTTTAAAAGAAGCTGGCAAGACTCTTGCTCTACTTTGGCTCATATGAATTTAGTTTTGGTAGCTTCCTGATGGTTAATGTTTGCTTGACATAAGTATTTTTTTAAACACATCTGGGCTTTTGTATTTAATGATTTCTTATAGGCAATACATAACGAGGCTGTGCTTGTGTGTTCAATCTGTCAATTTCTGGTCATCATCTGATGTGTTTAGACCATTTACATTTAGTGTAACTTGATGTGGTAGGTTCCATATCTACCATCTTATATTTTGTTTATGCTTACTTCATGTGCTCTTAGCTCATGTTTCATTATTGCCTGCTGACTTAGATTAATTATTCTCTTTAGTGTTTCCATTTCTGCCCAATATTGATTTATTAGCTAAATATTTTATTTTTTGTTGTTCTGGGTCTTATAAACTAATTATCGTATGTCTTGAAGTAATATTTTACTGCTTTTATACCATCCAAGGTCCTTAAACAAATGCTTCTATTTCCCTATCCATCCTTGTGCTACTCTGACCAGATGCTTGACCTGTATATATCTATATTTATATCTATATCTATGTCTATATCTATATTTATGTCTATATCTATATCTATGTCTATATCTATATCATCTATCTAATCTTTATCTATATCTATATCGATCTATACCTATATCTATCTATCTATCTTCACATCTCATTATAGCAGCAAGTGTTCTAACATGCATGCAGTAGCAGAAATAAAGGAGAGATGAGCTATAAGACTATTGGAAAAAATGTAATGGCTGAAGTTTTCCTAAATTTGATGACAATGAGGAAGTTACATCTGAAGTCAAGTCAGTGTCTCTATCACTCTGTCTCTCTTGCTATTCCTCATGCACACACATATCATATTCAAGTGTGTGGGTGCACATGTGTGTGAGTGTGCATGCCTGTGTGGGAAAGCTAGACCATGACATGGGTTGTCTTTGTCTATTGGTCTCCATTTTATTTACTGAAGCAGGGCCTTTCACTTGAACATGGAGCTTGCCTTGGGCTAGTGTAGCTACCCATCTTTCCTCAGAGAGTCCCTGCTCTACCTTCTGACCACTAGGATTACAGGTGGGCCACCATGTGCCCCCAGAATTTACATGGGTGCTGGGCATGCAAACTCAGGTCCTCACCCTTGTGGGGCAAGCACTTTATCCACCAAACCATGTCCCCAGCCCCCATCATCAAAAAACATTTTAAGAGGAAATACTGACTGTTTAAAGTGCTCTGACTTTTTCTGTGTCAGCTTAAGTTTCTGTTATTTTCCTCCTATTTTTGAGCAAAAAAAAATAAGCCTTTTTGAATATTTATTGTAAGGGTGATTCATTGGTGATGAATTCAGCTTTGTTCTTTGGAGAAAGATTTTATTTTGCCTTCATTTAATTTTTTTGAATTTTTTATATCTTTATTATGAATAAGTATATACACTGTATGATCAAATCTTGTGAAGGTGTCCCCATTTCCCTCCTCTCTGTCCCCTACCCACTGGGGTCGTTCCTCGGTGTGCACACTGGATCTGTCCATAGGTTAGGGGGTTATGAACTGCACTAGAGGTAGCCAGTTTTTCTTTTTTTTTTTCTTTCCTCTTTGTGTATTGTGGCTGAGGGGCAATGTCTCTGGATATTCTCCCTCACTATTTGCCTTCATTTAAAAGTGATCTTTTCACTGAATTCGAGTGTTTTTTTTAAGCATTTAAGTTTTGCACAGTTCTTTATCTTTATATTATGTTACTTCTTTCTTTCCATTGATTTTTAATATTCTATCTTTGTTTCTATTTTCAGTAATTTGATCAAAAGATGCCTTAGTAAGGGTTGCCTTATGTTTGCCGTGATAGTTTATTGACCTTCCTTCAGTTGTGACTTCAGGAAGTTCATGAAATTTAGGAAAAGTTCAGCCACTGAATATTTCAAAGAGCCTCATAGCTCTTCCATCCTTCATTTCTGCCACAGCTTCTGCCTGCATGCTAAGGCATGTGTCTCTGTACCCAGCTCATTTTATTTATATTTACGTTGTCTGTATTTTAGGTTTGGATTGGTTCCATTTCCACGTCTTCAGTCTTCATGCTTACTGATCTTGTCTTCTGTAGTGTCTAATTTGTTGTTAACTTCACCCAGTGACATTCTCACTTTGCATGTTGTATTTTTCATGTCCAGGAGGAAGATTAGCAAACTTTACCTGTAAATAGAGAGATAAGAAATCCTTTAGGCTTCTGGGACTCTTTGGTATAGCTTAATGCTCATAAAGGCTCCAGAGTATTCATATGTACCTTTCTAGAGATCATTCTCTCTTCTTCTGCATAGGTCCCTCCTTCCTACAATCTGTCCTAAGGCTTCCAGCGGCAACAGGCATCTTTACCTCTATTCAATCTTTCCTTTAATCAACAAGGTTGTTTGCTCTGTTTGAGTTCTCTACTCTCAATGGACATTTCAGAAATTCTCCTCTTTAAAGAATCATAACATTCTTCTGTCTGTTTTATAATGTCTTCCCACAATGATTCAAATCTCTTGTTTCTCATAGTCAGTTAAGCCCTGTCTTGGTCCCAATATGAACAGAATCTATAGTATTTTCAGCCCTTCTTTTCACATCCACACCAGTTTCTAAACATTTGTAATATATATCCTGGGAGCTGCCCTTAGGAAGGAAAAAGAGGGTATTCTCTTGGGTAAAGGTTTAGTGGACACATGTAATGATCACAAATAAGTAAAGTGGGCTGTGTGACTGCCTGAATCCATCCATTGATACCAGGCGTGGTGGCGCACATCTTTAATCCCAGAACTTGGGAGGCAGAGGTAGGAGGATTGCTGTGAGTTCAAGGCCACCCTGAGACTACATAGTGAATTTCAGCTCAGCCTGAGCTAGAGTGAGACCCTACCTCATTAAACAAACAAACAAACAAATAGTAATGATTAAGCTACTCAAGTTGAAGGTGAAAGAACAAGTATTTGGTCAACTTTGGCTTTTAGTTCCTTAAGTGGACAGACAGAACTGAATATTGTTTGGATGTGAAGTTAGTGTTTATGGGCTTAGTGATGGAGAGAAGTGAGGAACACCTGTGCATTTCAGGTCACCAGGCTACTTTGTTGGGCAATCTCTCTAAGGCTTCACACATGGTATGTTGTCATATTGAGGCTTCTTTGTGATGCATATCTTAGAATTTTTTTATTTGTTTTGGTTTTGGTTTTTCTGAGGTAGGGTCTCACTCTAGCCCAGGCTGACCTGGAACACTCACTCTTTAGTTCCAGACTGGTCTCAAACTCATGGACATCCTCTTACCTCTGCTTCCTGAGTGCTGGGATTAAAGGCATGCACCACCATGCCTGGCCATATCTTAGAAGTTTTATAGTGGGCATTGTATTGACAAGTGATGCAACTGTGGTTGAATTTGTAAGTCAAGACAAGAGTTCTTGAGTAGAGCAGAGAAGCCAAGTAACACAGAAAGCCTAGAGGGCATCATTTTCCAAATCATTCTTGGGTAGCAACAGACATCTGCACGATTAATAGTTTATGTTATATAGACTTAGAAAACATTACTCCTCTTCTTGATACCTTGAGCTACTTGGATCCAGAGGTTAGTAACTCTTATAGAAAAGAGCTGTATCTGATCGTTGAATAAGGCTTTGTTTGAATAGCAGTATATTTTAAAGGGATACTCCAGATTGTTAAACACACACACACACACACACACACACACACACACACACACACACACACACACGATTTTTCCCCTTGCATCTAGAGTTGGAGACTATCTGTATCTTGGAGGATTGGAGATCACATTGACAATGAGCTGAGCCCAGGGAAAGGTCATTTAAATTAGTTTGATAAGGCAAAGCTCTAGGGAATCAGTCCTGACTCAGTGCTCCTATTGGAGGAATCCTACCATGATGCATTGCTACCACCTTTCTCACAGATAGGAGCCCTTCAAGATTCTGTCAAGTTCAAGTTCATCTTTTCAACTTTAAGAGTGCCTTTCTCTGGCTGTGCTTTCTCAGAAAGCTTTTTATAAAATTTATACTCTTTTCTTATTCTGGAAAATATGTGCTTCTGTTTTGAGTTCATCTGAGTTCAAATTCTAAAAGAAAATAGACTAGTGCTGTCTTTTCTTTGTTATTGGAGTGCTGACTTTCTCGGTGTGTTATGCAGTATGTTATGCAATGGGCTTTTAGTTTTAGTGGAAAACATGCTGAAAATACTTGGCATATATTCTAGAAGTATCTGAATGAGCCAGTGATTTTGCTGGGTAATGAAGACAGAGATGACCTGGACATACCTTGCTTGCCTGGACCTCACAGTCTAATGACAGGCAGACCTTAAACTACAATCATACACAGTTTTAATATTACAGTCTTCAGGAGGATCCCATGTGCTCAGAATTAATGTTAAGGGGATAATATAGTCTGGAAATTGATGACTAAGACATGAAAGATGAAAATATGGGAGGCAAGAGTGAGGATGCAAGTAGAGAAGTGAAGTAGATGTAGAAAGGAACTTGATAAACTTGAAGAACAAAAAGGCTAATGTGAAGGAGCCAAAGGGAAGGAGAGACCGTTGATCATAGAAACATTCTGAAGGGTTTAGAGTTGTATTCTCAGATCAAGAGGGAAATGTGGAAAGCTTTAAACACATAATAATGCCCCCCTCAGATTTGTCTTTTCGCACACATCCCCGCAAAAGAAAATGGATTGAAAGGAGGTAGGGATAGATGTAGAAAGAGGCCACGGAAGAGAGAAAGTGGATGATCTCTGCTGTTATGTTTTGCATTTGATTCTTTTGCTTTCTTAACCAAAGGAAATACTTTTTTATAGCAAGGAGTAGAAACCCATTTATTAGGTAAGTGGACTGAGAGGACATAAGAAAAAAATGGCACAAATTACCTGTTCCCACTAACTGTGATGAGGGCAGACTCTCCCTCAGGAGGGATGTGATGTAAGGTGCTCAGGGTGTTAATGACTCAGCTGGAGGAGGGGCTCATCACTCATCCTGGGGGCAGTCCTGGAGAGGAGGGATGGGCAGAGATGACTCTTCCCAGTATGGGTATTGTATCAAACTCCCAGTTCTAATCTATGGCCAGATCTCTGGTTCCTTAGAAGAAAACCAGGTTTTCACTGACGTTTCACTGGGAATTATCTCAGAAGCAGAGAATTTGTCTTTTCTAAGACCCAGGAAAGATGGCATGATGGGACAGGGGACTGCTAGGCTCTAACTCTCATTGAAAATTTAAAACAAACCCCCACAAAACTTCAAGTAGGGGTTCAGTAATCTATAAGAAATTATTTTAGAATTGATTGGGTTAGAGTGAAGCATATTGAATACCTGGATTTCTCGACTAATATAGATCATGTTGTGTTTTTGCTTTGCTTTGTTTTGTTGCTTTACTGATGGAGAAAATATTTTTTAAAAAATCAGTACATGAAATTCTTGTATAGAGGCTGGAACATGCTTTTCCTTTTTATTTTCCATCACCCAGGGCTATATAACCACAAAACACTTTTTTATAGCACTTAAGGTAAGAGATATTTTAAAACTATCCTCTATGGAAAACCTTCTCTAGCATAAAACCATTTGAGAAGCAAGTTATCCCCTCTGTATTGAAACTAACTTTCATTTCTCATCTCAGAAGATGTCCAGAAATGTGTAGAATGATTCCACTTACTGGTGGCCTGCAGAGTGAAGCCGGGCTGTGGGTCACGTGCCATATATCTACTCTGAGATACACACAGAAACTGAGAACGGCTATCTGGAGAGCTTTGGAACAGTTTGTGTGCTTTATATCTATTTTTTTTTTGCATCTAATAACAAAGAATTTTTACTAGCACTATACCTCTTTAATTTGTAAAATTTTCCTCATAACTTATTTCTGTTGTGCTTTACTCAAATTATTAGGTTCACTACAGATTGGGAAAAAATCCAATATCTCTGATTCTGACTGCTATTTTTATAATATATTTTAAATGTATAGACAGAGAGGCACTGGCTTTGAACCAAACCAGATATCCATGAGCAAAACAACTTTTTAAAAAGTCTGGATTCATCAGTTTGTAATCTACTGCTCTGTTTTTTTCTCCATGGTCTCTCTACACTAATGCTGTGGAAGAACAGCAGACAAACACAAAGTCCAATGGTATGCAACAATGGGCATCCCTTTGGCTCACTGGCAGCTCTCTTGGCTGTACTTGGTTTTGTCTAAAGTCAGCTGGTGTTGCAGCTGGAGAACGACTGGCAGAGGATTGGCTCAGGTGGGGTGAGCTGGCACTCATCCACATGGACTCTAGCACTGGCTCTGATCCACATGGACTCTAGACCTGGTGCTGATCCACATGGTCACTAGACCTGCTGGTGATCCACATGGTTTCTAGACCTGACTCTGAACCACATGGACTCTAGAACTGGCTCTGATCCACATGGACTCTAGACCTGGTGCTGATCCACATGGTCTCCAGACCTGGTGCTGATCTGCATGGTCTCTAGACCTGGCATTGACCCACATGATCTCCAAATGTCCAGCAGATTGCTTTTTCCTGTTCTTGTACAGACACAAGGTTCCAAAAGAGTACTCAGAAGGATGCCACACCCTAGGGCCCAGCCACGATGGAACTGGTATGCTGCTATTCTCACTGCAAAGCCAGTCCCAATCCTACAGTTAGAGAAGGGCCTCCACTAAAGAAGAATGCAGAGAGCGGCGACTTGGCTATTGTTGCTGTCTATTGCATAGTTCCAGGCTGTGGGCTTGAGAGTCAGTCCACCTTCTCTGGAACATCAGTGTGATCTCTAATATCAGATGTCACTGCTCTGCTCTCCCCCTCAGGGTTATGGGTGAAATACTTCACTTCTCCCTTGGGTGATCAAAAGAGACACCATTAACTGATACTATACTCTGCTGATGAACTTGGATGTGGCTTTAGAATCTTTTATAATTGAATTTACCTATTGAAATCTATCACTCAGTGCTGTCATTATAGATCAGGCAGCTCAGGAGCCACACAGACCCTCTAAAGTGTAGTGGGCATGTACTGTGTCACCAGCGAGAGGTAACCCTACAGTTCAAGACATTAATCTTGACTTCTCATGGGTCACAGTGGCCCAGTTTCATGACCATAGATGTCTCTCTACTATCTGAAATGCAGAGAGCAGCCAGGCATTTGTCAAGGAAAGGTGTGTTTTCCCCACATGGTGCAGGGGGCATATGGTTCCTCTGAGCTTCTCTGGGTTAAAGCACAAAGTGTCTCTGTCAGTTGGAAGGTTTCCAGGGATAATCGATATGGCTATACTAATAGAAATCTGTAGTAAAGACATAAAGGAACCCGAATCCCTTAGAAAGCAAAATGGGTCTGAATTCAATTGTATTTCTGATGCTTTTCTGTGATCTTGGAGACTAAAAACAAAAGCAGAAGGCACTGGAGGCTGTGAGGGAGGGTGTGGGTGTGCCTGGTGCAGTGATGATGTCCTTACCATCTGGGCATAGGAGTGGCCCTACAGGAGCAGAGGGCAAGCTTGACAAGCAGTGAACACCACAGAGACTGGCCAGGAGCATGGGCAGAACTCCTGACAAGGGAAAGGCCTTGTTCCCTTGCCATTTGCTGAGGCAACAATGACAAAGCTTTCAAAGAACAATTATGGAGCCCTGGGGACTTCAGAGAAGCAAAGCCGCTCAGCACTCTGTCCTTGGCAGTTTCTATGTGCATTGTGCACATTATGGTGGCATTTTACACATGACTGTTCTGTAGGACTCTGGCTCCATTCTCCATAGAGCTGGGAAGGTGGAGTCATTTTCCCAGGCTCCTATGAGGAGTCAGTTACAGGGCTACTATGAAGCTAGGTGGTGACATGACAGCCTATGTACCTTAACACTCTGCGTTAATCAAAGATGGGAGCTCTGCCTAAAAGGTACTTGCAGGGGTAAGACTAAGCTGCAATGGCAGGGAAGTAGTCCAAACTTCAGTTACAAGGAGGCAGGGAGCAGAGCACATGTAGCTCCATCACAGGCCTGCTGTGGGGCTGAACCACTTTTCTTTGGCAACTTTGACAGTCTCCTGTGTGTTTTGGTTAGCCAAGTAGAACTCAGGAGCCTTAACTCCAAGTAACAGGCAGATGGGGAAGGGTGTCTACAGACCTGGAGGCGTGGTCTCCTCAGTCTCAGGTGCATGAACCCTCTCCAGAATCAGGGTTGGGAGAAATACATGCTACCTGGAAAGAGGCTCATCATGCAAGTCTAAACAAAAGGGATTTGTGCTGGGACCCCACCTGGCCAGTCAGTAGGCAGCCTGGGGATCTATCCTGGTGCCATATGTTCTGATGTGGAGGTCTCAGGGAACCGTGTATAGGGCAATCAGGCCAAGACCACACTTGAAGTAGAGACTGATTAGAAGATGTCTCCCCCTGCCCCTCACCAAATCCTCCATTTCCAGGCCCACGATGGACCACCAGAAGTAGGAACCAAGGATAAGATCAACTTGAAGACATCACGTGACAACTTGGCACTGCTCATCAATTGGCAGAAGAATGGATTGTTCCCAATTCTATGCAGGCCTGAATTGTGGTTCATGCCCATAGAGTGACCAAAATGTCAGACACTGGAAGCTGAAAACTTGGAGCAGGGAGCTGGTGGCTCCAGACGGTTTATAGCTAACACAGGATGAAGGCTTTGCCATTCTGAGTGTGTTCTCTGCCTCTGCTCCTTCGTTTGGGGTCCTGCTTTCATACTAATTCAAGATTTCAGTAGCAGGGTCTGCCTGACTGTAAATTCTGTCTCTTTTATGTTGGCACATTTTGAGCCCGTCAATGGCCATATATTCATAATGGATGGATCCAGAAGAACATGGCATTGGCTGGAATGAGTTAAACCATCAGAGAACTTCCTGCCTAAGAGAATGAAGTCATTTCTGTCACTGTCATACTCGCTTTTTTTCTCTGTCCCTTCCCCTTGCTTTTTGGAGCATTTCCCTCTTTCTTATGCATTTTACTCATTGATTTTAGCCAGAGCTGAAAGAAAGCTTCATTACCATGAACTTGCTCAGGACTGGGAGGAAGCAGAACAGAGACATGTCCTCCTGTGGCTCCCGGAGAGTGGGGATGACAACCTCATGTTAAATTTATGTGTTCTCATTTTTGTTGAGTATGACTACATTTCTGTACATTTTATTTCACCCTTTAAACATTTATGCTCCTGTGTTATGATTAATTAAATGTAGTAAAATGAAGTGTTTGCAAGTTTAAAGAAAAAAGAGAGAAAGCCTCATTTCTCTGGAGTCTTTGTAGTTCGGGTTCTTTGACTCTTGCCAGTCTTTATTTCTCTTTGCTCATTTCTTCTGTTTGCCACCTTTCTTTATCCCTTTCTTTTGTTCCTCTGGGTGAGTCCTTCAGGCTTTTCTCTGTTAAAGCATTTGCTGAGACAGAATATCTTCAAAGCAACCCCAGAACTAACCCCCTCCCCTTCTCTCTTCTCTTTCCTTCTCTTTTTCATTGAAACTATCTCCTTCCATTTCTCCTTGCCATCAGATCCCTTCCATAATATGCTTAATCTTGGGCCTGTGTGACTATTAGTCAGCTGAGAAACTGAGTCATGAGACAAACATGTGCGTTCTGGGGTCATCATCTCTAAATTGCAAGTGGATGCTTACTTTAGAAGTAACTGAAAAGTTCAAGTGAAATTTACTCCAAAGGATGACTTGTACCCTCCCACATTTCATTCTATAGCATCAGAAGAAAGGCTCTCCAGGGCTATTTAAGAGACATAGTCAGATATGGTTGAGTTGACTGACTGGGGACTTTGGGAAAGGATTCTAAGGTACTATGGAAAAGTAGCCACTGGTGCCTAAGTCACAGGGCTCCCCTGGTAGGATTCTTGGCTATAAACCCCAAAGATCCTGGTTGAGGGTTCCAGGGAGCTGCATCTGAAGCATTGGCCCCAGGCAATTTTGAAGCAGGTGGATCACAGACTACACAGCCTGAGAAACACTGTTTAATGACTATGAGATGCTATTGTTCTTGAGAGGAAGGTGAGGAGGAAAATTACTGACACTCCCCAGTATCCCACAAGTATGGTAAATTCTGTGTGAGGCACTGAATGAGAGGCAAGAATGAGAGGCAAATAGAAGCTGGAGCCTGTACCAGCAGTTTTCCGTCTGTCTTAATTGTTCCTTCAAGTTTTCTACCTGGAACGATTTTTCAGTGTCACAATGCTTGGGAGTCTACTTCTGCAGGTAATGCCCTGAGGTATTGGACCACAAGATAAATGCATCCACAAGTCAGGAAAACAGTAATAAATAAATTAGCAATAACAGTAGTAGCAGTAGCAGCCATTGTAGGAATGGCTGAATGAACGTCTAGAGTGAATCAAACTCAGAAATGTCCCACAGTCTCTCTGCAAAGAAGCTAAGCAAATTTCATAGCATGGCCTTTCTTCTAAGGTTCTTTGAAAATGGGAAAGACATCATACTGACTAATACACCTCCCTTTTGCCTTTGATCAGAAATGGTGTTTGTATGCTTGCCATACTGCTTCTCAGCTCAGCTGGGATCTCAGAGCTCAGCCCCGAGGTTGGGAGTGAGCCCCAAGATCCCACCATGCCCCCCACTGGGAGCCTCACCTTTAGCTGCTTTACAGCACTGCAGCCTCCTGCCTGATGGTGCAGAGCTGCCTCACACCTCTCTTCATTGTCTACTCCACAGAGATTAGAGGGATGTCCTTGCTGCGGGTCTCAGGGCAAGATATTTTCCTTCCCTGTCTTTCACCTGCCAACTCTGAACAGCCAGCCTTGAGCAAGGCTGCTGAGCTGCTTTGAAAGCCCTGTGCTCTTGAGAGCCAGGAGGCTGCAGGAAGGCTGATCTGCCTGTGCTCTGGGGTTCTGCAGTATGTGGCTGTCAGGAATAGCGTGGAGCCTGGCAACTGTGTGTGCGTGTGCACGTGCATATTAGTGTGTGTGTGTGTGTGTGTGTGTGTGTGTGTGTGTGTGTGTGTGTAAGAAATCTGAATGTACATATGTGGTGAAATCCTCCATTTGAAGATTTTTTTCTAATCACCTTTTAAAAATTATGTGAGAGTATATTCAAAGATCCTCTATGTACAAGTCCACTTTGGAAATTTATGCATTTAAATTGGCCAATTATCGGAATGCTATTATTTAGTGTATATAACAAACTGACTCTCTCTCTCTCTTTCTCTCTCGTGTGTGTGTGTGTGTGTGTGTGTGTGTGTGTGTGTGTGTGTGTGTGTGGCATTAGGACTCCTTCCTATTCTGTAGAACTGATCCCTAGGAACACCCATAGAAACTTAGTACAGATAGGTTTTGAATGCTTTAAAGGCTGATGGACCTGAGAATCTTACCCGTGTCCTCCAGGCAGGAAGTGCTAGTCCAGGCACAGAGGAAATGTCTTTGTACTTCTTGAGTATAATGGGAATGCAAACATGGACAAGACAGTTAACAGGAAGGTGGGTGATTCATGTGCCCACACATGGGATAGGGGGTTAATTTATTGTGCCTAGAACTGGGATTCCATGGAAATCAGGAGTTGTAATAACTTTCACTATGGCTTGACAGGGGTCAGTGTCCATATGTAAAAACATCACTCATTAGTAACCAATGCATGCATTACATTTTCTTTTGTGGACACACACACACACACACACACACACACACAAACACACACACAAACACACACACACAAACACACACACACACACACACATTTTGAGTACCTGTGAATAGTGGTGCAGAGTGTTAGGGTGAGGAACTATGTTCCTGTAATGAACTGGTTTTTTAATTGATATGTTCATTTTCACAGCGATGTGTTTATTTTTTAATGTAAATGTTACAACGAGAAAATCAAAGCTTAGACAGGTTAGGAGAGTGGCCAAAACTCCCGCAGCTCATGACAGTGGCCTTGCCTTGATTCCAGACCCACAGCAGAGCCCGTGCTTATGATCCTCTCTTCTCTACCTCCGGCTCTGCCCCTTGCCTTACCCCATGCTTCCACTGGGTTCTGTGCAAACAAAGTTCACTGATTGGAACACAGAGGGCAGCTCGGTGTGCATCACCTGACCCTCCTGACCACCAGCCCGGCTAGGGCATTATCCCATCTCCATTATTTCTCCACTGTGGAAACAGAGAGTGTGTCATCAGAAATGGTGACACCATCCATCTTCTCGTTCTGCGTGTCCCACCACAACTCCTCTGTCACCTTCCTATCACGGACATGTCCTCATTGGCACCCACTCCCTCCATTAAGCACACCCACTTCTGGCTGTGGCCAGTTTGCTCTTCCCCTGCAGCCTATGGGCTCCCTGGCATCTCCCAGGACCTGACCAGGGCTCTGCATATCCCCTCCCCCTCCCCAACTCCAGGTGTGTGTCCAACAAGTAACACTGTTCACCATTTATCACACAACAGAAACTCTTTGGGAAAAAATAAATTAAATCCAGACCACAAAAATAAAACCCCAGCAACCCTTTCCTCCAAGTTAATTAATTTGAGCACTATTTTCAGGAAAAGCGTTTCTTAAATCCCTATCGCTGAAGGCAATTTTCTTGCCACAATCACTCAGTGTTCCTGACAGAAAGGAGCATAATCGCTCCTTGACAGAAGGTGACTGGCAGAAAGAAGGCCAAGGGAAAGCAGATTTCCACAGTCATTGAAGAGGCCATAGTTTCTCAGAGGATAGCCCTGCCAGCCCTGGGGAGTGTCTAGTTCTGGGGATCATTGTGGTTTTCCATGGGGAATACTGACAAGGTGCTGTATGGTGCTGGGTATGTGAATTTGCCTCTCCTTCTCTCTCTCTCTCTTTCTCTCTCTCTCTCTCTCTCTCTCTCTCTCTCTCTCTCTCTCTCTCGTGTGTGTGTGTGTGTGTGTGTGTGTGTGTGTGTGTGTGTGTGTGTGCGTGCTGGAGGACAGAGGAGGTGGTAGATTCTTTGCATCCACAGGGACCCTGGGTGCAGGGCCACTGACCACCTCTGGGTGAATTTGCTGGGACCACACTTATAAGCAGGCATGCACAGAACTGCTGGACTGGGGGCTTTGGAGGGTCTCTACACTTATGTCATCCCCATGACCACTTTTGCTGCTCTCTGCCGCAGTATCCTTTCAAGTGGCGTTGGGCTTTCTTCAGTGTCCAAAAGGACAGTTACCGATGGGAAACTGACGGAGCTTTCTCTGCACCTGGAAATAGACATCAACTATAGCTCAGTGTGCAGAAGCCCACCGGCCCCTCTTCCTGAGAATGGTCCTGGCTCCAGTGCCTTAAACAGGAGGAGTAGTGATAACCCCCACCCCTCAAGCAATCAGGTGGGAGACTAAACATTTTATATGTCTGCATACATTATTTCTTGAAATCCTCTCAATAATCCCAAGAAGTTTTTAATCACTGGTTTACAGGAGAGGACAGGAAACCGAGGCTAGAAGACAACATGGCTTCGTCAATTTCCACACAGAACCAGGAGTTAAGTCCAAGTTTATGTGAAGGTCAAAGCTATTCTCTTAACCCAGTTATCCAGGCCTCAGGCATATGTCTTGGCATGGGCTGAAGCAAAAGGAACTGTGGTCCTAGAGTAACCTTGACTTTGGGACCTGCAGAATAAACACTACTTTTTTCTGTAGTCAAAGATGTTTTTCTGATTTTGGATAGAGCAAGAAATGATTGCTCCATCAACTAAGGGATAGAGTGTGAGGAGGGCCATGGCGCTGAGGACATTCTCAAGAGCAGCAAGGAGACATCCATGAGCACACCTGTGCAGAGAGACACAGGGTGGATAGCTCAGCCTTGGGAGCCAGCCCTGGGTCTCACCAGCCTTGGGTATCCTTCCATCATCTTTGAGCTTCAAATGATTCTTGAGTAAGTTAAGGAGAAAACGCTTGCCTCTCAGGGTTTTGTGAGCATTAAATGAGACAATATATTTAAATGCCTTAACACGGTGCTGGGTCTGTAGAAGTGCACCGGCAGGGGTAGCTATTAGTATTAATTGTTTTTTCTTCCAAGAGGCAACGGGCAAGCAGCAAGCCTGTATGGTTCCAGTTCACATTTGCACCCAGGAGCATCTGGGCGTTGTTCCAGGCTGTATGTCTTGATCTCATCTGGATTCTGTTCTTGCCCACATCAGGACACTAGGCATCCTGCATATCCTCTCCAAGATTTGGGATTTTGAGTCAAAATGGTAAATTCATAGTCCCTACCCTTTGAGGTGTATGTAGGAACAAAGGAAGAAGAAAAAGACAAAGTAGGGTGGGAGAGATGGCTCAGCAATTAAGAGCACTTCCTGTGAAAGCAGGAAGACCAGAGGAGGCCTAAGAGACTGTTGACCTTCTATCCCTAGGACCCACATAAACCACTGGGCATGGCTACACAGACCTGTGACCTTGGTTCCGTAGGAGAGCGGAGAACCTAGAGTCACTGGAGCTCATGTTAAAAAAAGAAGAAGGAAAACAACTTGCTCTGTGATCATTAAAAGACTTTGGCTCACATAAGAATGAGCAGAAGAGCGGTGGAACCAATGGAGCTGGATGGCCAAAGCTCTGCTCCAGCCATTGCAGAGGAGAGCACCCTGCTGCAAGCCCATGTATGGGGTGGGTGGGCACAAGGACACACACATGTGCACACATCATCACAGCAGAAAGAAAGGAAAGAAGGAAGGAAGGGAAGAAAATTGAAAAAGAAAGAAAGAGAGCTGGGGAGAAAGCTCACTTGCCTGCAAAGCCTAACTATCTAGGTTTGATTTGTTAGTACCCACATGAAGCCAGATGGACAAAGTGGTGCATTCAGAGTTCATCTGCAGTGCTACAGACCCTGGTATGCCTGTTATCTCTGTCTCTGTCTCTCCTTGCAAATAAATAAAAAGACTAAGAAAGAAAATAAGGAAGGAAGGAAGGAAGGAAAGAAGGAAGAACTCAACTTAAGTGCAGGATGCTGCACTCTCAGGACACATTGTAGGCTCCAGAAATGACAACTGGATTTCACTGTTATTGTCCTATACCTAATTCTTCCACCCTGTGGAGACACCCCAAATTCCTGAGAAATCCAGACAGTACCAAGTGAGGTTTTTCCTGGCCTGGAGATGATAACAGCAGCACAATTCCTAGTTCATTAGAGGAGGTGGTGTGCTGCTAAATGAGTCCCCAGGAGCTGAGGACATTTCTAAAAATTGTTTCAAGTCATCTGTGGAGTATAAAGAAAGGACAGAGAGCAACCTTTTCCTCCAGCCTCTTTTGTGCTCATGGTTTGACTTTGGTCTGAGTCCCGCCTCCATCTCAGGGGACACCATTCTTCTTTCTTCTGTCTTTTCTGAATCACATGGTTGAAAGTGGGACTAGGATCCTGACCCATCCCTTGAGCCACATGTGCTAAGTCACAGGGTGTGTCTGACTTTCACAGGGCCTGATGGCTCTGTCAGTATCCCTCAGCCTTATCTGTCAGACCTGGGACTTTTCTTTAAAAGCTTTTCAAAAAAAAAAAAAAAAACAATAGCGCTTAAGCTGAGAATTAGTATATCTATATGACAGATAAACATGTTAGAACATATAAAAATATTTATGGCCACAAAATAAAAACATTAATATTTATATGCTAATCACATGTTCTGCACATGTTAGCTTATGAATACATGTTATAGAATATGTTACATAGTAAATCTATATACTCTGTGGCATTGATCTACACGCTAACTAACATGTACATGTGTACGCTAACATACATAAGCTCTCTGTTGGCAAGAACACCGACTTGCAAGGGTGATGACAAGAGCCCACGTGGGATCATTCTACACAAGTTCCACGTGGAATGCATGGCTGGCTGCCCTCATCCACAGCCTTCTGTTGCCTTGGCTCCTCCTGGATCTGAGCATTGGATTCCAGGTATGGCAAATGAGGGTTGACTTCTCACTTGATGCTTTCTAGCTCTCTCTCTCTCTCTCTCTCTCTCTCTCTCTCTCTCTCTCTCTCTCTCTCTCTCTCTCTCAGCTGTCTCCAGGCAACTATTATGGACCTATAGCTGTATCAGGGTGTCTCCTGAGCCAGACTCGCTTCATATGCAGCTTCCTGCTACAAATCTGTGTGACAGGACAGAGCCCTCCAGTTTGTTTTACTTGTAAACTGATCTGACCAGCCATTGAATGACAGAGGTTGCACCTGCAGCAACAAAGGTGGCCCATCTTCCAATTTGGGCCACTTTTGACACAGATCTGTGGAGGCAGGCCCTTCAGCCTGCTCACGGGTGCTTAGCTCTTGTTTGGAGAATCACCCCTTCCTAGCTGTACTCATCAGACTCACTTGAGCCAAAGCCTTGTCCCACAGTGACACCTTGTTTATGGTCAGTGTGTAACAACCATCATCACGTGTCAGAGGAGGTGTACATTTCAGTGTAACATTTGTCATGACCTCTGCACACAGAAGGCAGTAGGAATCATCACTAAGAGACAGGGAGTTTACTTTATGGCCAGAGAGGAAGGAGAGACTGGAGCTAAGCTAAGTGAATGCAGAGTTTCCAAAGAGACTCTGCTGACCTGGATCTCAAGTGGCTTGGGTGGGTATACACCAGGTAATCTGAAATTATAGGCAAATTTCGGAAATGGGAATGAATACACCATTTTAGATGTGTGCCTTGGTTTGCATGCACATTCTCCAGCTCTCCAAGAATACTTGCTTTTGTACATGGGAATTACTATGGTTTGAATGTATTCTCCTGAGTTAATGTGTTGAAAACTAATCCCAAAATTCAGATATCAATGGTATTTTATAAATGAGTCCTTTGGGAAGCAAATAGGATTAGAGGATGTCATAAGGGTGGAGTCTCCGTGATGGCACAGTGATTCTGTAAGAGAAGATTCCTGAGCTCGATCCCTGGCTTACCTGCATGTGATGTCCTCCCTCATGGTAACATGCAGCAGGAAACACTATTGGATGCTGTGGTCATGCTGGCACC
>PVHP010027087.1:0-24174 GCA_004024765.1 Zapus hudsonius | reverse complement strand
ACTGGTGGTTTACTTTGTATTCCCACCAGTCATTCTCCACCTCTTTTTCAACAGTGATGTATTTATCCAGATCAAGGATAAAATATGAATTAATGGTGTTAAGCTTACTTGGTCATTTGCCACATCTTCCCTATTTGCTCCTTCCCTGCAATAAGTTTTAGATGGTTTCAAAGGTTTCATGGTAGCCTCCAGTTCTTTACACATTTCCCATGTTTCTGTGTCTATTGCATTACAGTACAGTACCATTTTGCATATTTTTGAAGTTTATATATTCTCTAACAATTGATTTTTTTAATTTAAAGTTTGAATTTTGAAATTCATTCCCATTTGGATGAAGTCCAGTGCTGTTTTCAATGCTGTGTACATTTGTTTCCCAGTGTGTAATGTGATTGTGTTCTGTGTCCCTTTAGCCATGAAGATAAGGCTGGTCTTACATTGTGCATTGGATAGTTATTTTTCAGGGACTAATGATGCTCAGATATTATTTTACAGGTTTCTTTGTACATAAATTTAAATGCATCTTTATGGTACACATCTAAGAGATAAATAAGAACTGCATGTCAGGCCATTTTTGCCTTCACCAGTTGTTCTAAAGTAGCTTTGTCAATTTAGCCTCACCCTGGAAGTAGAGATTACTTTTTCCTTGACTTTCTCAGCTTTACTTGACTCATGACAAGCTTTTAAATATGTGTGAATCTCATTGCTGAACAATGGCATCAGCGTTTATTTTTTTTCCATTCTCCTGCCACTATCTGAAGTCACACATTCTCCTGATAGGAAGCCATATTATTCTACTTTCCAATACTCTGGAAATTCTGTACTTTTGTTGAGTTCCACTTCTTCATTTAAAAACATATGTATGCTCTGATAACTACAATTTTGGTGTGCTTGGAAGTAGTGGTAGTGATTTTATGAAACTCAAAGGCATCAGGAAGAAGGAACAGGATCTGAACAGATCATCAGCAAGCGATGGCTAGAGCTGCTTATGAAAGAGCTAAAGAAGAACAGATGAAAGAAAACAATCCTTTACCAAAAGTTCAATTTTTATAATATTCAGTTATTCTAACACTTGCTTAATATATAAGGAAGACACTAAGATTAAGAAAAAATAATAAAACGGGACTTTAAAAAATGTAGTGAGTTCTATACCAGAGACATTATTGACTGAAGGACTTGAAATATATCTCCATTTGTTTTCAGTTTATTGCAAACATTAAGTACCTAGCAAATACCAATGCAGGTAAGGAATGAACTTGTTGACCTCTAAATCGCTGCTGACTCACAAGAATCCTGTAGAAATTTCTGGAGTAATGGTTTTGTATTCAGAGTCAAACTGCAAATGTCTTAAAGAATAATGCACTGTTTCCTGTGTTTATATTAAACAGCAGAAAAATTTCTGTACATAGTTGTATTAGTCAGGGTTCTCTAGAAGAACAGAACTGATGGAATGAATTGTAGTAAAAAGAGGATTTATTAGATTACTTTATGGCAGTCCCATAATAGCAGTCTGCAAGCCCAAATGTCAAGGAACTGGGAACCACTCAGCAGTCCCAATCCAGCACTGAAGGCCAAAAGGCTTCCTGGGGAGCTGCTAGTCTTCAGTCCAGTCTGGAAGGCTGAGGAAACGTCATTCCAATGTCGATGAAGGGATTGATGAGCAGGATGGATGCACATCCAAATCACAACAAGCACCAGCAGCCAGGCAGGAGAAAGAGTTTCTTCATTTATATATATATATATATGATATATATATATATATATATATATATATATGTGTGTGTGTGTGTGTGTGTGTGTGTGTGTGTGTGTGTGTGTGTGTGTATACATATATATAGCCTTAGGGCAGGGTCATGTAGCCCTTTTTCAGACTTGTTGATTTTCTGAGTCTTTGAAAATTTCTTCTTGTACTATGTACTATCCTCCCAGGAAGTGATTTTTTTTTCCTATCTAACATGAGTTTTTGAATCCCCTGTGCCTTTTTTTTTCTTTTGTTTAATTTGGAGGAAATCTGTTCCACAGCACTCAAGATTACAATGTGTTGCCAACATTTCAAGTTTACAACAAAACTTCACCTTCACAATACCAGACAAAACTATATGTCTATTCCCCTACATATCATAGGGAGATTTTTGACCAACAAGGCAGACATGGCTATTCAGTTGGTTGAACACAACTTCTGCAAATCTAAGGCTGGAAAGAGTTGCAGAATGAAAGATGCTTCCAGAATTCTCCACACAAACCCAGTGAGAAATTCTTAAAGAATAATTCCTAGTATGTCATGGTTTGATCCAGGTGTCCCCCAAAAACGAATGAATGTGTTCTGAATGATCTGAATGAGTGATCATCTGCCTCAGCTGATGGCAGTTTGGATTTTACAACCTCGATGGAGCTGTGTTGTTGGGGGTGGGATTTTGGGAGTTATAAGCCAGCTTCCCCTTGCCAGTATTTGGCACACCTTCCTGCCACTAGTTCTAGTACTGTGGCAGAGGTGATGTCCACTCCTCTGTTCATGCCATCGTTTTCCCTGCCAGGATGGAGTCTCCCCTTGAGTCCTTAAGCCAAATAAACCCATTCCACCACAAGCCGCTTTTGTTTGGGTTCTTTCTGTGCAGCTACTAGAAAGCTGACCGCAACATAGTACTTGAGAAACCTTGATGACATCCATGAGTACAATATGAGAAAGACAGGGTGAATAAGAAAGAGAGGAAAAAGGAACAAAGAGGTAATGGAGAGGAAGGGAGGTCATTTCTAGCAGTCCACAACTGGAAACCTGAACAAGTCAGAAGGAATGGACAAGGACTTGTGAGTGAATAGGTACTGGGAATAGTGAAAAGAAACTGAGAAGTAAAAAGGAAAGAAATGGGTCCCTGCTGCTTCCCCAATTCCAGACAGATGTTACCTGCCCTTATCTAAAGAGATTGAAACAAAATTGAGTTAAATCTTTCCCTTTGACTCATGCTCAAGGATTTTATTCTTAAACTGGAAAAGCCATATTAATTACTGATTTGAAATTATTTCAGAGACCATAATGACCAGAGGATTTTAAAAAGCTACCTGGGCTATCTGCCCAAATTTTATTACATGGGAGAAAAATAATGGTCATATAGATTGGTTTTATAGAGGTGATTATCAGGGAAATGATATTATAATGATCCCCCTAGGCCTTACTTATTCAATGTTACAAGAGATAGAACTCTAGATGTGGGTTCAGATATAAGTAAGTGCATTTGAATCCTGAATCTGAGAATTATGATTAGTGTTCATATGGGTTCCTCAGTTAACCTGTATCAACATGCTTACCTGAAAAAAGCCTAACTATAAAAATTAAATGCAATTATGTCTATAAAGTACCTAACAGATTGCTTACCACATGGTGAATACTCAGTATACGTAAATTTTCCCCATATCAAATACCTGAGTTCTAAGCACATTCATATGCTCTCTAAAGCCATTTAAATTCATCTCAGTTCAGTGAAGCCCTTTTCTTTCACTATCATTCTGATTGAAACACTATTGGAATTATAGCCCTTGGGCCAATTCCAAGCCACCACCTGTTTTCATCAGCAGTCATATTAAAAGATAGCAGCACTCATTCTTTATGCTCTTCGTTTTTTTGCAAGTAATGGATTGGCATTTTGTGCATTGTGATTATAGAGTTGAGTCAATGGGGCAAAAGCCATATGTTATGCAAAGCCCAAACTACAGACTTTCTGATCATTTATGGGGGAGATGGGATATTAGCCCAGCATGGTGGTGCATGCCTTTAATCCCAGAACTCAGGAGGCAAAGGTAGGAGGATGGTTGTGAGTTCAAAGCCACCCTGAGACTACATAGTGAATTCCAGGTCAGCCTGGGTTAGAGTGAGACCCTCCTTCAAAAAACAAACAAAACAGGGGCAGCAGACTTTACAGTACACAATATCCCCAGGTGATGTCTTTTCAATTGTTTCCTTAATTAATTCTAATAAAAATTTCTGTGCCTTCATCTTTACTTCTCAGGGCTTAATATAACCATAAATAGGAGGACTCCTCAAACAGAATATGCCATCACTTTAAAAGACTAGGAAAGGTGGTTTATGCTCCATTCTGACACACAGGGTCTTGTTTGTTTTGAATTTTGTGATAATGTCTCATTATGTAGCCCAGGCTGGTCTTGAGTTCAAGATCCTTCTGCCCCATCAGACCCACATTGGATCTTGATCTGCACTATCTTATTTCCAAATCTAGAATGTCTAAAAAGTTGATCAAGGGCTCTTATAACTTCTGGATGGATAGATACCCATTGTTTGTTTCTCTTATCACTGATACCTCACCTGGCTGCAGTGGGTTGAAGCAGAAGCACAGGGATATTTTGACAATCACTATATGTTTTTGTATAGCTGAGAGATATATCATATTTCATATTATTTTTTTAAATAAGGCTAAAGGAGAACAAGATCAGGAAAATTGCTTAAGGCTTCACATTTAGTACAGGAAAGAACCAGAAACAAACCCAAGACTGGAGATCTCACAGACCCATGACGTCTTTTTACCATATTCCTCTGTTCCTTAAGAATGCCCCATTATTCCATCTACTCATCTATCCCTCCATTCTTATTACCAACTCTTTTCTTCTCATAATTTTTGATATGATACAGTCTTATCTAAGGAGACGGGCTGCCATAGAATCCTATTTGTCTACATGGTTATCCATCTAGTAGTGTAGCTTGGTGATTTAGATAATATAGGCACATCTTTCTGTTGTTTTTTTTTTTTTTTCTCAACAACTACTTAAACATATTCTGAGTCTAGTGAAAAAGTAATGAATGTAGTATAAAATTTAATATAGATCATGTTTAAAGTTTTCCTAGAGATAATTCCAGAAAAATAGAAATGAGAAGCAACCTCAGTGCTGTTTAGAGAAATGCACACAAGGCATATCCCTCATGTCTCATGCACAGGAGCTGTTTTAGTGATTTTTAAAATTTTTTCTTGGATCGTTGTAACATTTTAGAAAAGAGATAAATGTGACTAGATAAACCAAACATGAGATATGTTATGCTTCTCTCATCATAATTGATTTTTATTTGTGTACAACAAATAAACAAAAGCAGTTATTTCAAACTGAACTTCTACATATAGAGCAGTGAGAATATTTTAGTTTTTGTTTTGAAAATTTTTAAATGGAAATATTTAAATATTTAAATGGAAAAAGGATTATGGTTTAGCACACATATTTTAATGCTTTTAGTTGGATAGTGAAAACAATATTTTATATATATATATATATATATATATATATATATATATATATATATAACAAAATAAATTATGTGTACTTTCAAAATATAGGTGAGAAATACACATGTAATTTTAATATTAATTTTCTAACATTAAATAATGAAAATATAAATGTATCACCCTGTCTTTTTTTCAGTATTTGATAAGTAGTATTAAACATCTTAAAAACATTGCAAGACCAGTTGATAGCAAGCACAGAGAAGCAACATGAGTATTAAGATTTAAACCCTTTACTCATCTTTACCTATAAAACTTGTTGAAAAAAGCTCAGAAAGTATATAAAAAATCTCGAATAAATCCTGCTGAACAACCCTCAGACATATTACTCAAAATTAGGTATGTTTTATTCCAAATTTATTCTTGTCCAGAATTGGAATTAAGCAGCTTTCAGACCTGCTGCTTTTTCCCAAATTGTAATAAACAAATGCCGTTCTTATTCATGAGAATCTGTTCTGATTCAGAAGTCCCACTTTGGCAGACACCTTCACCATGCAGGCCTGGGGGCAGAGGGAGTAATTATGTTTAATAGTCTCCATGAGTCTAAAAAGACCATATCAGAGATAGTGTAATCTCTTATTTGAAGTGTTCTACTCTGGAACTATAGAAGTTATTTAATAGTCATTAGAAGGATATTTCCCCTTAGGATTTTAATTTTATTAACAATTGTGATTTGTTACTGAACTCTCTCTCTCTTTCTTTCTCTCTCTCTCTCTCTCCCTCTCTCATCCCTCAACAAAGGTTATGTGTTGCAAAAAAAAGTTTCTATAATTCACCTGTGTAAACAGAAGTTAATTCTTTCCCTTCAAGAAAGTATTCAACTGCAGATGTGTGAAGCAAGGGAAATACAGGCTGTGTGACAAAACACATCCTTGTAAATGTATTAGCACTTTTACAGATGTTAAAATTCAAAGTATTTGTAAGGCTTTAATTTTTACAATCACTATAAGCTGTGAACACACAACTTCCAGAAGAGAAAAATACTGTAGCATTTAGACATAAATAAAAATAAGCTCATTTCAACCACGCTAAACATGTGAATGCAAAGTAAAGCTACAACTAAATTCTATTTTGATTAATTTTATTTTATTTAAATTTAATTTTTTAGCATACAGACATGTAGATAATTAGGTTTTATTATGACAGTTTTTCATACATATTTCCTTTCCTTTCTCCCTTCTTTCTACTTCCATTTGTAACCTCCCTCTCTTCCAGTGACATGTTACATGCGACCTTTTTTAATTCCCTTTTTCCACACCTCTTCCAGTCTCCTTCTCACCTCCCCTTATTTACAGGCACATACACATTCAAACTTCAAATCTACATATGAGAGAGAATATTTGACTTGTCACATTGGCTAAAATTTAAAAAAAAACTGTAAGTCACTGTATGTTGACCTATTGTTTTTAATAGGTTCCCTCACCTGTTGTTCATGGAAATATAAATTAGTGACATTTCTGTGGTGGTTTGAATCAGTTATCCTTTATAAACTCATGTGCTTTGAATGCTTTGTCCTCACTGATGACAATTTGGGCCTTGGATCCTTGCTGGAGGAGGTGTGTTGTTGGGGCATGTTTTAGGAGTGTTATAACCAGCTTCCCCTTGCCAGGATTTAGCTCACCCTCTTACTGCTGTTTTTCACCTTTTGTGGCAGAGACAATGTACAGTCTCTGTTCATTCCTTGCCTTTCCCTTGACACCCACAGTCATCATGAATCTTCCCCTAGAAACTATAAGCCAAAATAAAAACTTCCCTCCTATCAACTATTAATCACAACAGCTTCTCTGAATTGTAACTTGCTATTATTTGTTAACTTATTTTGTGTATATGATGTGTATATGTGCATGCACATGTTTGTGTGTGTGAGTGCAGTTGCATGAGAGCCATGAGCACAGAGGAAGATCTCAGGTATCAGATTTTACCTTCCAACATGCTTGAGGCAGACTCTTGTTCACCTCTGTGTTCATCAGGTAGCTGGCTCATGAGCCTCCAGGGATCCTCTAGGCTTCACTTCTCTTCATGTAGTTGACATGCTGGTCTGATAGATGCACACTACTGTACCCAGCTTTACACGAGATACAAACTCAGATACTCCTGTGTATTCATCACTGAGGCATCTTCCCAGCCCCATTTGTGAAAATTTTAATTCATATGTTTGTCTCAAAAATTAAACTTGTGGAACTCATTTAATAGATACATTTAAGGAAGTACAGAAAACGTTATTCATTCCAGTATTGTCTTAATAGTATAAACAAAAAAGTGAAGAAATATTACATACTTATTGGAACTGGTTATATAAACTATGAAGTCCTATGAAATTGCTAAAGTTTTGTGGACTATCAAAATGATCAGTAAAGCATAGAGTTGAGCGGAAAAAAAACAAACAGGGAACAGGAAGAAAGGTTTGCCTGGAAAGCCTATGAAGTGTCAAATACTTAGACCAACATGTATGACCATCACAGGCATTTCAAAAACCATTTGCTCCAGAAGAGTAACTGGTATTTGAGTTTCTCTATGTTGCATGTACTACCTATTCAGTAGTGACTTAGAAAACAAAAATTTGAGAAACACTTGAATTGAAATATAAGAATAGGTGCATTATTATTTAATTATAACTTTCTATAAGAATTGGACATTGGATGGTCATACTGGATGGTTCCATGGGGTAGGAGGTTATGGATAGCACAAGTGGCAGTCATCCAGAATGCCCACCAAGAATACCCAGTGGATTGGAGATAGGGAGGAGGGAATTGGGGTTACCAATGTAATATTTACTAATACAATGTATCTAATTTTGAACAACCAAAATATCAATTAAAAATCAATGAAAGTATTAAAATCATGTAAAAAAAGAAATGGATATTGAAATCAAGGTTTTTAATAAGAAAAATATTCATCATAGATTAATGGTATACAATAGAATTAACTTTATATTCATTCAAGAAAAATCTGATGTTAGCACAAGTAAGTCAATGGAAAATATTGTTCTGGCCATTCTCTATCCCTAAATTTGTCTTGCATAAGAATTTTAATATTTAGTTTTAGATAATGATGCTTCTTCTTAAATTAATCTTATGCCTTTAATTATTCAAGTACCCAGCCTTGCTAAAATCATTTTAATTATTCCCAGCGCTCAAGAATATTAGTAAAAATTACATTTCAATTCAAAATAATTTAAATAGAGTCCTTAATACTTCCAGAAGCATTTGGCTATTTTCACATTTTTACCTCTTGAGGCTGAAAAAAGAAAATGATGAGTGCAGCCAATTCGTTGTTTTAATTTAAGTGACTGTGATTTTTATCTCTTATGATACCTAAATTGTGGACTTCCATTTGGTTTCTCTCCTTTTTGATTTGTAATTCCTACCTTTCATATTACCTCCTCATTTACACTTTTAAAATTTTTATTATACTCATATTCCTTTATTATCTGATAGGTTAATCAGCAGATGGGATTTTTATGTGCATTTTCTGGTGCATTGCCTTTGAGAAATGAAGCTTATTACTCATCCTGAATAAATAAATATATAAGGAGCAATGGTAGATTCCAAACAGCACACGCTGCTACCTAACATACTCTAGCCTGTTATATTATGTTGTTTTCTAAAAGATCATATACTAATCTATGCAAAATAGCATGAGGTGTTATTGAAAATAACATGGGACATTTGTAAAACTAAAAATCCATGATTGCTTCTATTTAATTATTTAACAAATCATTTTCAGACTATGATCCTTGTATTTGACATTGACTTGGGCAGGAGGCCAGGGCTCAAGCGAGTTCAAAAAATTAGAATGAGAAATGGGGGCAATACGTAGCCGTTGTTCATGAGTGAGTGTTAAAATTGTGATTTAAGTTAGATAAATTAAATTACTCTGGCCTATGCTGCCTTTCCCACACCACAGCAATATTATTCCCCTGAGTCTATTTTCCACTGCTGTAGGTATGATTTGCAATGATGGCATTCGAAGACTCTGTGCACCATTTCTCCCTTGTAAACCATATACAGTGGAGCCACAAGACCGAGTATGAGGAAAAATGTCCAGCTTAAATATGAATCGTCATTGAATTTTCTGTTTGAAACTTTTCCAAAAATCTGTACCGTAAATTCTCTAGCATAAGTAAGCATAAGAAATCCTTATTAAATTTTCTCTTAGCAAGAGAGTAAGCTCTCTCCTGTGACCTTTGGAGTAATGTGCACCCTTTGCTGCATATCTTAGTAATGCCAAACGGCAATGAAATGCAAAGCCCAGCCTTTAATCACACTTGAGAGTAAGGTATGAGCATCTGCATAGTGCCTCCCATACAGCTATTTTATGATGGGGAAATGCCTTCACAAATTGTAAGAATTTTTTTTTTTAATTCTGAGTTTGCAGTAGAGAAAACTTTAATGAAAGAGAAGGTGGTATAGGGTTAGGAATTTCCAAGTGAATAGGAAGTCAGTCTTGATTTTCCAGGCAAGTTTTCTTTGAACAGAGTACTTTTAGCACCTGCGGTCATTCTTTCCAACCAGATTTGGAGCCATTTCAGATGGTCGGACAATCAAAACTGATGCTTGCATATCTACATTTACCCAGTCAGAACCTGTAGAAACTAAACCACTTCTAAGCCAGGCATGGTGGCTCATGCCTTTAATCCCAGCACTCAGGAGGCAGAGTTATGATAGCTGTGAGTTCAAGGCCACCTTGAGACTTCATAGTGAATTCCAGGTCAGCATGACTGTGTCTAGAAAACAAAAAACAAAAAACAAAACAAACAAACAAACAAAAAAGAACAAGAAGAAGAAGAAAGAAATAAACTGAACCATTTCTGTCACTTTTACTAATGATTCTAAAGGCTAGTTAGCAAAACCTTCATCATTCCTTTATAGAGTCAACATGGTCCATAGAAAGGGACAGTTGCTGCCTTGAAGAATGTCTGTTCTGTTGTGAATCTGGCGGAACTTTAGTTAAAACTGAAAACCAAACTTTTTAAATGAGTTAAAGACAAAGCTATTGAGTAGGGAGAAAGGCTATGGTAAGGGAGGCTCTAAACGGAGGAGAAGAAAAGGGGGAAACAGTAAGAAAATATATGAAAAAATGTAATGAAACATAAATATCTGTATCCCTGCTAAAAATTAAATTAAAAATAAACATTAATTATTCTCTAGATCAAGGTAGTCAATACTATTTGAGAGCGTCTGTGGAGCAGAAAGCAAGAGAATAATAGCTGAAGTTTCTTATGCAGGAAACAAGTGACATTTACCTTGATTATATTTTCCTGATGGCTGAGGGAAAATGTAGGCAAACTCTTAAATATGTGACTGTACAATTGTCCCAGTTTGCTTCTGACTCCAACTACAGGATTTGGATTAAATGCCTTGCTAAAAATTCACAGCCTAACCAGAGTAGAAGGTCTACTGGATTCCTGGCTACAGATTGAGATCATACAAGACACCAAATGCCAGCAAGAGATCTCCCAACTCTTATCTTCTCAGAAATATTTGCCGTCAGGAAAGACTTTGAATGTTTACTTTCATATATCAAACAAACTATAATTATAAAACTTTCAATGTGGGTGAAGATTTAATTGAATTACTATTTTAATGAACATCACATTTCAACAAGTAGCTTGGGCTAGTGATAAATGCTTCCGTGTCTCTGGAAAAAATAAATAAGCAACCAACCAAATAAATAATTGACATCATACTCCTTGGTGCTACTAAACTGGCTTTATACTAATTTTGTACTTTAGGGAAAATATTTTAGTGACTTGAGATCCCTAAAACAATTCAAATTTTCATAAAGAAAAATAAAGCAATCTCCTGAAAATATCACAATTATCCCGAGGACTCACAAGAAATGTTAGTTTCTCCTGACTGATTGAAGATAGGTTTGTGCCTTTGTTGATCATTTGATTGGAGTGCTGGGATCAATTATAATCCACCTAGCCTATATACCAGGGAAGGGCAAGTTGACTGAGCTACAATTTTTGAAGCAGTCTCTGAGCTGGGTCATTCCTTGAGAGCATTCTTCATGACAAAGTCTGTGAGGGAGTGAGAAGCAGACTGGTCAGCTACAGTTAGTTCTCTGTCTTGTCAAAGTGCTCAGTAGAAGGTGGCCCCTCTATGTCCTACCTTAAAGCAAGTCACTACCCAGGCCTAGCAGATTACAGGAATAAGTCATTGCCTATGGTGCCCAGGAAAGGGCCAAGACCTGAGATAAGAAACATGACTTTGTCCTGGGCAAGTCCTAGAGAGGAATTCAGCTGTTCTGATCCTTGACAAGCAACACTCTCAGCAGGTGGCCTACAGATGGAAGGATCACAGCCTGTACATTTATCTTTCATAAGAACCTAAAGTAGCTCAACTTTGGATGATGAGAACCCTGAAAATTCTGCTACCTAGTATCTGCCTCTCAGGTGTGTGCTTATAAGCTTCAATATATTCAGAATATGATAGAATCCATGATTACAAACACACCTGTAATATTTGTGAATGTTTATGTGTGTTTTTATACACAGAAAACACTGTTAGGCATGATTGATTTCTTATTAGAAATGTTTAAAAAGTAGATTTTTTATACAACATATAGTTGCAAATAGATAAAATTGATGTCAGCGCAGCTGTCACAGATGAAAAGAAAGGATTTCCTTTTGTACTTCCACTTTTCAATCAATATCTGTTTAAGGCTCACATGAAAGGGACTCTGTGAGCAGGTCACAAGCTTTTGTGCTGACATAAATTCTGTTGAATTGCAACTGTGTACAGTATAGACTCTCCACTGACTCTCAGCTGGGCTCTTACAATGACCTGCCAGCAGGTTCCTCAGCATCCCATTTTCATCTCCTGAAATCCATTCTTCACATAGAAGCTAGTGAAAACTCTTTAAAACTTGCATCAGATCACCACATTCCACTGCTGAAAACCTTCCAAGGGCTCCCGTGGCACTCCGATTATCTTGCAATCTTTTCATGTTCCACAAGGTTCTTGGTGGTCTGCTTCCTACCTGCACCTCTGGAATCCCCTCACTATATCACTGATGAGGTGACAGAGGCCTAGCAAATATGGCCTTGGTTCTGTTTATGCAAATAATAAATCTCTGACTGACAGGAGGCCTTTGCACTCTGTTATATACTAGAAAACTCCTCTTTGAATCTTACAATTGATGACCTCTTATTCTTTAAGCAGACACACAATATATCCATTCACTTCTTTCGCTCCTTTTCTGGGCTTCAATTGCCCCTTGAGTGCCTGCTTGTGCCTTTTGCAACCTGATGAATTTCCCTCCTGAATATTTTCACTATTATCTAGGAGAGTCAATGCGTTTATGAATTTATTAATGTTTATTTTCTACTTTTTTGACAATGTGCAATGCATGTTTTGTTCCTTCCATAATTCATCATTTACAACATCTATGCCAAGTATTTCATAGAACTCTGATTTCTCTCCAGAATGTCTAAATCTTTTGCCTTTTACCACTTATTCCATACACATGTGAAATGAGACTTCAGTTTGTTAGGACTAAATCAGGCAAAGTGAGCTGTTGCACAAGAAACAACAGGAGGTTTGTAAACCATTGTCAGAATATTAGGAATGCATTCTTGGATAGGAAAAACAAGGTGAATAGTTCTCTTTTGATAAATATGTTTACAGTAAATGAGTTTTTCTTTATTCCTACATTATCATTCATAGTGATTATCATCTTCTTATGTTGATCAACACTAATATCACCTATATTTTTGAAAATTACCAAGCATTTTCTGTGTTCATCATATATTTGTGAAATATGTATTAAATTTATCTCGAGTCTGAGAGTCACCATCATGTAACCAAACTAATTCCAATAACAGGCCCTCCTTATACCCTTTCATTTTCTTCCTGATGCTTGTCCAGAACATATGTAGTATCTGTTTACCTGTGAATTATGTCCACATAGAGCAAGTCTGTCCTGTACTCTCCTCTATTTCTGTCCCTAATTTAAGACTTGAAAATTGAAAGCAGTCCATATGTATGTGTCAAAATAATGAAGGAATGAATCTGGTAATTTAGGAAATTCACAGCTGTAAAAAATGCTACTTCCTTACTTTTAGGAAAAGAAAAGTTGGAAAGAAATAAGAGATAAGAAATGAGAAAAGACTCAACAGCTTGTGAGAGGTGAACTTGGACTTTCAGGCAGGCTCTACTCATTTCATGCCTGACCTCTCCCCTTGAATGGGAGGTGTCCCTAAATAGAGTCCAAACCTAAATCCTGAAACTAACTGGTCAAATAGAGACCAACCGTCTCTCTGACTTACCTGGCCCAGTCATAAAAGTCACTTAAAACAGGAAGTCCATCCCTCTCCCCTACATGGCAGGCCAGCAGAAGTACCTCTGAGTCTCCGGGGCTTGGGTAAGCACCCCCCACCACAACTTAATGGCTATGGTGAGGGGCTGGGATTCTTTCCCACATGAACCTTTTTCATCATGATGGGAGCTCTCTGATATTCCTTCTGCTTGTTTGACTAATCAGCACAGATTTACAGATATGTGGCTAAAACCTCTCCCACATGGCCTCTCCACACTAATGGCTGAACATCTCTGTAACTTCTCCTCTGTTTTTAAATAAAGTATGGGCTATGTTCCCTGATCCCACTCCCAAATCCTCTAAACTTACTCTGATATAAATAAATGTGTGTGATGTGAAAAATGCTTTCTAAGCTTGTCCAGTTCTTTGGCACACTAAGATACACACTGGGGAAAGTGCCCTGAGTGAAGCTTCAGGTGTTCACTCCACTCTTAAACTGAGATTGGCTTCATTCTGGGAAATCTGGAGAAGGGCTCTGACCACAAAGTCAGAAGCTCCTTCCCTTACAGACTAGGAGGAAATACTTGGGTAGGGAGGGGAGGAGCAGTGGAGTCATTGAAAATCTATGGTTGCAGGGCTGTCCACCTTGCCTTGGGGCTTGAGGCTTGAGTCACTTCAGGAAAGTGATAATCAGACTGGTGGTTTGGGCGATTCCAGGAAAGTGATAATGGGGATGGCGGTCTGGGTCATTCCAGGAAGGTGACAATTGGGAGGGTGGTTGAGTCAACCTTGGGAAACAGAGGGTTATGGTGAAATGTCAGTCAGAGCCCAAGAATGGAGACATTTTGTTCTAACATGACACAGCTAAATGAGATCTGAATAAATACAGTCCTCTCTTTTTGAGGAGGTCATAAATTAATCTTTTCTTTAATTTCCTGTACTTATATATGCAGAATGAATGTCTAATCCAAGAGACTCATAATTACTGACAAGTAGCAAAACTCTTTACCATTTATTATTTGGTCTTGGAAACTACATGCATGAAATTGTGGCTTGATAATAGTTTGTGACAATTCAGGCAAGTTCCATAGATTCCATGCCTGACCCCCTCCCCTTGAGTGGGAGGTCTTTCTAAGTAGAGGTAAAACCTAATCCTGAAACTGATTGGTCAGGTATGGACCAATCAAGCTGTCTCTCTGATTTACCTGGTCCAGGTCATATGTCACTGAAACAGGAAATCCAGTCCTCTCCCAAACATGGCAGGCTAACAGAAGGACCTTGGAATCTCCAGGCCTTTTAGGTAAGGCCGCCCCTCTCTCACATGAACCTTTCTCCTTGTGATGGGAGCCCTCTGATATCTTTCCTTTTTCTGGATGTTTGGCTAACCAGCACAGATTTTGCTAAAACCTCTTCCATGTGTTCTCTCCGCACTGGTGGCTGAAGATCTCTGTAACTTTCTTTTGTATAAAGTCTCCCACTATACCTTATCCTCTGGTGGTCTATAGTTTTAATTCTTTAATTTATATATAAGAATTCAAGTGCTTCTTAAATTCTGAAGTGCATTGGAATTAGCTAGGTATTCTTTAAATTCTAATCCCCAGGTCCCCTGTTAAAAGTTGACTTGATAGTCATCCTCGTACTTATGTAGCTGTCACACTTAAATGAGTCACTATTATAATGGTATTCCATGTATTCTTTTACAGAAAAAAGTATCTATTTACATATATACACACACGTACATACCTAAATGCCAGACCAGAAAAATAAAATAAAAAATAGAAAGGGAAAGAGGAAGGAAAGGCAAGGGTGACAGAAAAGGGGAGAAAGAGAGAGTGAGAGAGAGGGAGAGGGAGAGAGAGAAAGGGAGAGGGAGAGGGAGAGAGAGAAAGGGAGAGAGAGAGGGAGAGAGAGTAAAAGGGAGAGAGAGAGGGAGAGAAGGAGAGAGAGAAAAAGGGAGAGAGAGAGGGAGAGAAGGAGAGAGGGAGAGAGAGGGAGAGAGGGGAGAGAGAAGGAGAGATAGAGAGGGAGAGAGAGAAAGAGGAGATAAATTGTATTAATTGTATTTTAAGTTATTATTTTTCCAGTGCCTAGAATAATACATAGATCTATGTATTCAATAAATACTGAAATTAATAAATGACCTGAGTCTACACTGGTGGTGGAAAAGTATCTAGAGCTCTACTTTTTCATATAGATTTTACTTTTCTGATAGTTTTTTTTTTTTTTTAACCAGGCATAAGTGAAAGAAAAGCCCTAGACTGGAGCACAGGACTTTCCCAGTTTTGAATGTTACTTGTGTGACTATCAACAGGCCATTTAATTTATCTGCTGTCACTTTCTCAAATTATCAGCAGCACAAAAGAAGTGGTTTGATTCTCTGAGCATTTTTCTTATTTCAAAACTGCTATCCTGGCCTGAAGAGATGGTTTAGCGGTTAAGGCATTTGCCTGCAATGCAGAAGGACCTGAGTTTGATTCCCCAGTGACCATGTAAAGCCAGATGCACAAGAGGGTGCATGTGTCTGGAGTTCATTTGCAGTGGCTGGAGGCCCTGTTGTGCCCATTCTCTCTGCCTCTCTCTCTCTTTCTCTCTCTTTCTCTCTCTCTAATAAATAAATAAATAAAAACTGCTATCCTTTCTGTAATCATACCACTAAAGTTCATTTTGGTATAAATCAGGTTTTAGATACATTTTGTAAGATAATATACTTCCTTGCTTAGTTTCAAGTATTGTCATGAAGAAGTCTCAACTGTTCAATGTATTTTTTATTCCACTTTTCTGCTTGTCTCCAGTCAGGGCTATATGGAGTCTCTCTAATTGAATCATTAAGGAATAACAACAGTGTTAAAGTTGTGAATGCTAGGCAGAAAAAACTAGATTCATAAAACAAATGATTTACTTGCTCCTTAGGTGTCCTATGCATGTAGGTACTACAGAGAACCAAGAGACTCAGGTAAGACTGCTCAAGCAGAGCTCACTCCCAACTACTTCATGAAAGGCCAGTACTACATGGAACTGGTATTTTAATATAACTCTAAATTTAGCTGGGAACTTTTAGGCAATTAATGCTCTCTATTAAACAGCTGGACTGGTTATATTACTTAGCAATTGTTTATTCAATATAACTTTACCAACATCTTTGCATTGTAGTATTTAAGCTGTTTAAAAAGTCCATTAAAGAAGAGCTGTCAATAGGGAATTATATTCCTTATTATCGTTTATCTAAGAAAAAATCTAATGAAAACACCAGTACATAAAATAAACATGGCTTTCTCCTACAACCCAAATAAAAAATAATTAAGTTTTTAATCTTATTTTATCTCTCTGATGTCATCTATGAAGTTGGGATGAGAGGCACTTTAAGCCATTGTTCTACTAGAGGGGGGCATGGAAAATATCAGACTTGCATTTTCTCCAGGGAGCTGTCCAAGGTAGGCCAAAATTTTTAACAGGGAAAACAAAATCTTTCTCCCTAATGCATACGTATCATTCATTTTATCATCCTGAAGTGACCACTGCATTCACCATCTTTTTCTCACATGAGAATGGGGGTCAAGTTTAAGTGAACCTCACAGCTGTTTCCTCACAGAGCCAAGCGTGGGTGACGGCATCTACCCTAGCACCCATGCCAGCAAGGAAACAAAATCTCCCATTAGGGGTGTTTTCTAAGTATTACGTGAGGCACATTTGATCTCCTCCTTCTCACTCATCTTATCCACAATCCTGCCTGAGTAGCCGCCTTGTGCTGGCACTCTGGGAGTCCTTGGGGACACAGGAGGATATAAAAGCAGTATGTTTCATAGAATTTCTATTTTAGAGGAAGGAAACAAGTAACGAAAACGTAAATAAATCGATAAATAATATTTCCGAGAGTGAAAAGTGCCATGGAGAAAAATAAAGTCAGGAAAAGTGACGGAAAGAAATGTGGGAAGAATCCTGTGTTCAATAAATGTGATTATCCCAAGACTTCCTATTAAGTGGCATAGAAACTGTGATTTAAAAAGCACAAGGAAGACTAGTGTGTATTCAGGTATGTTTTAGCAAATATGATTCATTTGTGATTCTCAGAAGCACAAATATGTAAAAAACGCAAAGAGGTTCTGCCTGCTCCAGTTATCCAATAATATTTGTACTCACATCATGAAAGTATTTATTTATCTCAGGTGACAAAGAAATGGAAATTTTCACTCAAATGATAGAAGCATGTAGATAGAGGGTACAGACAAGTCTTCTTAAAATTGGTAATGATATTACTAAAAGGAAATCGATGCCTCTCCATGACCACAGTTTCCTCTATTTAATAAAATGTGGACTGTGAACAGATTTTATTAAATTTCAGTCACTTCAGTTTTCCAAGCCATGAGAACAAACTCAAAAATGTCTTCAAAAACTATTTCTGATTATTGTGTAATCTGTTGTAACTGTTTCCTTATTGCAGCTTTAAAACCCTCAATAGATTTATAGTTAACTTTAGGAATATTAAAAAGATCAGTTGAATGAATTCTATTTAGTTATTTTGCTTTTGTGTATGTGTGGTGTGCATGTGTGTGTTCATGTTCACATGTGAAACACAATCATGTGTGTATGCATGTGTTTTAAAGTCAGGTTGATATTGGCTTCTTACTCTATCAGTGGTTGATACTGGCTCCCATTTTCTTGAGGTAAATTCTTTTATTAATCCTAGAGCTCACCAATTTGGCTAGGCAGCAAACCCCATTGATTCCCTTGTCTCCGTCTCCCATCACTGGGGTTACTGATGCAGGCCACCACACACATCTTTGTGTGTGAGCCTCTTGTGGAACCTAAAGCTAGCTGATTCAGTTATACTAATTAACTAACCAGTGAGCCCCAAGGAGTCCTGTCTCAACCAGTCCAGCATTGGGAAGCACCTAGAAAGACCCTCACAAACACCACCATAGCCAGTATATTCACATGGGTGTTGGGATCAGAGTGCAGGTGCTTCTGCTTGTGTACGTAGCAAACACTTAACCTACTGAAATGAACCTATAGCCCCTACATGTGCACACATGTACATGTATCCGGTACACATGAATATATGCCCACATATAAAGGAACAGAACTCTCCCCCCCACACTCTGTACATATGAAAACACACCAAAAATGCATATTTTAGAACTAAGATCTCTGAATAATCTTTAATGTGTACAAATGTATACAATTAATTTGTCCCTGGAGTAAATTTTAAGCAATATTAGGAATAAATTATGAAGAAAGAAGAGCTTTAGCAGAAAGAAGAGTAAATACAAAGGTCTTAAGGTAAGAACATGTCTGATTGTTTGTGAACAAGCCAGATTCTGAGATTTTCTATAGCCCTCTTGCTCCCAAACCAGGAATGAATTGTAATTGAGCAAAGATCAGAACCCAAGATCAGTGTGGGATGGAAGCTGAGGCCCTGTGTTCTCTGCCTGTCTTCTTTGTATGTGGGATAGGAAAATGTGTCTGCTTTAAAGACATTTTGGGTTTGCAGTTATCTGTTGCTTGTGGAATAAAACATTGCAAGCAATTCAAGTTACTATTTATACTCTTTGATCTTCTTCAATTTGGCAAACAATGAGCGGGCAATCTCTTCCAGGTGATATGCTCAGGGAGTTTATTTTCAAGTAGATTTGCATTTACACAGGAAGATCTTTTTTTCCTCAAGTTATCTCATAAAGACTTAAGCACAACTTGCACTTCAGCACAAAGCACACAGCCTCTCTGAGCTTTCAGCTTCACAATGAAATCTTTATTCTCAGTTTACAGAGGATACTGTGACTCTCACATGACATGTCAGGTGTCCACGATCCAAATCCATGACAAATCATTATATTGGGCTGCTAATGACTCACTGACTTTCAACATAAGCTATAGGCCACCTAAAATTTTCAATTCATAAATTCAGGAAAATGAATGTCTAAAGAGGATTTGAGTGGAGCTAGTGGGGAAAAATGATTGGATGGAACAGCCTTACACATGGTACTCTTTCCAATAACCCTGCTAATTGCTTCATTTATTCCAAAGTTTATGCTTATCCTGGAAGAGCCAGGAGCTTGTGTGGAAATGAAGGAAGGTCTATAGAGCTTTGTAGCTGATTATAGGGTTCTATTCCCATTATTCAACTGTTTTGGACAGAAAGGACACGAATCACAGTATAGTACCCGCAGCTCAGTGTATGACAACCATGTTTGAGTTGAATGCGACAAAATGAGTTGTCCCCTAAAACTTTCACAAGAAATCTCTACCCTGACTACTCTTTCTGGCACCTGTTAATCTGAGAAAATGCAAAGAGAAAATGCTTTATCTGTTTGAGTGTGTTATCAGAGAAGACCAAAGAGTTGAGTGGGTTAAATGTTAAAAGTGAGATAAATAATGAGGGTAACAGTACAAATTATTCCAAAAAGGAAGTATTAAATAACTTAAGGATTAAGGCAAGACCTTGAAAATCAGCTAGACACACAAATAATATTATCATATTGAATCTATTTCTGATTATATAGAAAAAATACAATAAAAGGATCCTGCCACACCATTATCACAGATTTTTTTTAAAGAAAATGTAATTGGATTCATTCTTTATGCATTCTTTATATAATGTAGCAAGAATTATGGAATTTTGTTAAATATACATTGAATAAATTGATTGTTCATATCAAGATATAGAAATCCATTGTTTCACAATTTTGTGTGAAAATTTACTTCGTTTAAGTGATTTCACTTTAAGTGTGATTTGCCTTCATTAAATTATCTCTTCATGAAATAATTTCCTCAGAAAACAGTTCCCTTAAAGTTTGGTTCCCAGATTATAAATGAAGACTGACTATGTAAAAGAATATGTGCTAATTATGTGGCAAATTAGTAAAGGAAGTTCTGTAGCCTAAAGAGGGCAGAGCACCAATACCAGCAGTACTTGTCCTTTCTCTTGCTAAAGGAGAGTGGGTGACACCTTATGACAGATGGTTTCCCTGCTCTACCGATATCCTAATAAGTATTTATGAATAATCCTCACTGTCTAGGAGGAGAGTTTTCAGATTGAGTACTGTACATTGTCATTAAAAAAAAGTCATGGAGCTTGTCTAGAAGGAGAGGTAAAGGATAAAATAAGGTGAAAGAGAATTAATTACAAGCTATGTTTGACACAGACAAGTACTTTAAGAACCAGGGAAAGTAGGTTTGGACTATTAAAATGTTGGGTAAGTCTCTCTTGGAAATTTTAGATATAAACTAGGAAAACCTTAATGAGGTAGTTGTTTTGTAGCCAGGACTTGAAAAAAAAGCTAAATAAATGATCTAAGAGAAGAGGAGAAATGAACTCAGGTTAGCATTCAGGGAACCTTCATTTCAGTCCCTAGAACTGAAAAGAAAAAGACCAAATGGGCTGTGGACATGCTCAGTTGGTAGAATGCTTGCCTTGCATGAGGCCCTGAATTCCGTCCCCAGTATTTGCAGTATCCCATGTGGTATGGTGGTGACTTGCACCTGTAATCCTAGCACTTGGAAGGTGGGGGCATGATCAAAAGTTCAAAGTTAGCTACATAGTGAGTTTGAGGTTAGCCTTGGATACATGAGACCCTAACACACACACACACACACACACACACACACACACACACACACACACCCCTAAAGGTGTACAAATGCAGAAATGGGAGCAGACTGGAGTGTTTGAAGCACCAGCTGAAGTCTGGTGGAGGCCAGTGAACATTCAGGTAGGTAGGATTCAGAGGAGCACTTCCCATTCTGCCAAGTGGTTCTGAGGATGGGATTTGACTGATAATGTGTAAATACTCCATGTGATAATTCTGATAAAACATGTAGCCCCAGGCTCAGAGAAAGTACTCAATAAATGCCATCTTGCTATTTGGTATTTCTTAGAAATGAAGCAAGAGGATCCGGTGTTTGAATCATTTACCCGACTTTAACATTAAATCCTCAACCACTAGGAAACTGCAGGACTATGAACTCCCGCCCCTTTTTTGTGTGTGCCTATAGGGAGAAAATATGCCTGTATAATTAATCTAGGTGTTCCCTAATAGAGAACAGTAAGAGTTCTCTTCTTGAATTGACAGGATTCTTTGCCACAACGAACCTAAATCATATGTTTTCCTAGGAGGAATAGTTCTATTTTGATTACTAAGCCATATCACCAGGCTCTCTGCCATAGAAGATTCCCTAAGGTAATCAACTTGGAGAAGCAGCCTGAGGAAAAAGGCAGACAACGTCTGACTTCAGTCACCCACACCCTCTCAGTACCATCGCACACATCTCTTTTTGTCCTTCTCTGTACACTGTCATAAGTAGGCTAAACAGCTGCCGCCACTTTCATCTGACAATGAAACTGAGATCTGGAGAAATGAAGTGTCAAACCTGCCACTGAACCAAGAAATCTCGAGACCCACTCCCTGATTGTCTATTATCAGATATGTGATCTTGAAACTGCCTTGATTTTTGCATCTAGTTTCCCCAGTGACTTAGAATAAATGTAATAAAGTATCCTTTTAAACACAAGTACCCTGGAATTCTAAGTAACATTGATATGAGCCAATTAATAGAACATTTGAAGGAGCAACTCAACTATTCAAAAATTAACGTTTGAATTACCTTATATAACCTCTGTATAGGAAGTCAAGGCTCTTGAAGGAAGTTGAGAAGCTGGTAGAAGCAGATTCTTGTAAAGGAAATCCAAACACATTCATAGCTATTATTTTTTAATTATTATTTTTTGTATTTGAGTTATTTCCAGCAAAGAAAAATAAACATTAATAAAAATGATAGTTTCCCAAAGGAAAATGCAGCCACGCTGGGCATTGTAAAGTAGCTGTCATATTCTCCTCCAGCTCTGTCCCCTTAATTGCACTGTTGATGAAGACGATCTGGCAATTTTTTACATTAGTAATAGAATTTCCCTGTCCTCCTAAGATGCCACCAGGCATCCACAGTGGTTTGTTTATGCTGGACACTCATGTCTATTGTTCCTCGGATCACTGATCTGTGTTTTTACTGGACATGTTGAAGAGGTCTTAAGGGCTTTGGCAGTCCAAGACCCCAGGTGATTTTCCACCCTGTCATCTTCAGAGGAAATTGTGCTGCATCATAGGAAATCATGCTCACTAGTGCAGTGAAGTGGCAGGGAAAGGAGGGCAGTCGGTTCACCTTGCAAGACACAGAATATGTTCAGAAAAATTGGCTGTCGGGTTTTCTTAATTTCCTAATGAACTCACAGCAGCCGCATGAACACAGCAGAGAATTGAGAACCTGCAAATTTCCTGTTCCACTCCACACTGACACTTCATTTCAGAGCATGCATATAGGGCAAGATCATTGAAATGATCACAAATTAATTGCATCTGTTTCAAGCCAAAACAGGAAAATTATTGTGTATACTATGTGTTAAAGTGTCATTTCTCACTGCCACTATATCTGTGCACTTCAGATTAGGACCCTTTTAGACAAACAGAGAATCATGTATTGCTTAGAAAATACATATTCCTAGTCTGAACATAAAGGAACCTTGCCTTATTGGAGCAGGCTTTTAGTTCTGCTGCAGGGAGGAAGTGACTTCCATTGATTATTTACTCTTAGAATGATGAAAGCATAGGCATTATGGCTCACTCTTCCACTAGAATAACAACACCCTTGATGGCTTTTGAAAGTGCCTTTCCTTCCCTTCCTATGACTTAGAAATCACTAACTCACATTAAGATATAAAGGTAGATTTGAAATAATTCATAAAATAAATGAGCATAGGAAAGCCTTACAAACTAATTTAGCCATATTCCTTTACCCTACAGCTCCATCTAACTCAGGTTTTCTGAGAATGGAAGCTTTTGGCCATAACTTGAAAACTTATAGATTATTTTAATGTTGCACTACAATTGAATATGTATAAATATTATTGTATCTGGAAACATTTGTTTCTCTGTTTATTACTCAAATAAGTGAAAGCTATTTTCATTGAATTTCCTTTACAATAGGTTGCTGAAAGTTTAACATAAATGGGAAGAAAAGTAGTTATATCTAAGTAAAATAAATAAGTTTGAATAGCTTAATTACTTTATGAAGATATATAAATAAAAAAATACAAAAATGCTAGGTGGTGACTAGATACATTAAAAGAAAATGAAATAGCATTTACAATAAGGTTAAAGGTAGCCATGGAAGAGATATATCATGAAATGAGTGACAGATGGATCTCACTTGTCTGAATCAAGCAAAAATAAATTGTAGCAGCTGGAGAGATGACTCTGTGGGAAAAGTACTTATTGCATAATTATGAGGACCTGAGTTCAGAGTCCCAGAAGCCATGTAAAGATGGACACACAAGGGTGTGTCTGTTTTCTTGGAGCTGAGGCCAGCTAGCCTGGTGTATGCAACAGTGAACAAAAAGAAGAGCCTGCCTCAATCAAGGTGGAACATGAGGACTGATACTCAAAGTTGTCCTCTGAACTCTGAACTCCACATGTACACACGCATGCTCTCTCTCTCTCTCTCTCTCTCTCTCTCTCTCTCTCTCTCTCTCTCTCTCTCTCTCTCTCTCTCACACACACACACACACACACACACTAAACTGGATAAAGGTTAGCTGAAAGGTATACTGAATAATATTCACCAATTTATATTTAAGTTTGTTTCAATA
>PVHP010027086.1:0-24188 GCA_004024765.1 Zapus hudsonius | reverse complement strand
TTTTTTCCAGTTCATGAAGGATTTTCACTTGGAGGAGGACAGTAATTGCTGGCCAGAGTATGAAAGCCAAGAAGATAATTAAATAATGCAAGAGGAACAAAGTGGACTTTGCAGGCTGTGTTCCTCCTTCTCATTCTGTTGCTCTACAGAGAAATCAGATGTTGCTCAATGGTTGTATTATACAGTCTTGCTGTGAACAACATACATATTGTAATGTAGCTGGAGTTTTCATCCAAAAAATAGAAAAGATTCAAGAAATAAACCATGATATAGCTTGCAAATCTTCCAAATTAGTGTTACTGAAAAAACATATATTCTTATTTGCTGTAGCTTATGTTTGTATTTCAAAAACTTGTGAATAATGTAAGGATTTGTTTACATATTTTTCTATTAGATTAAAAGGGAATGTGCCTGGCATCCAGAGACTGTGTACACAAGCAGAAGCTAATCAGCCAGTATTATCTAAATAACTATTTCAAATATTATGACTTGAGTTGATATTTTATTAATTCTAATTTTATAGTGTTTCATTGTTATTTACTTTAAGAGTCAAGTTTCAATTCTGTTTGCCTGGACATTAACGTGCATCCTAGGCTAGCCTTAGCCATGACGTTTGGGGTATAAAGGGATGTATCATCTTGCCAAGTTTAAATCCTTCTTCTTCCTTGGGAACAATTTGAAATTGTGGAAAAGAGAAGCCACTGCAGCAGCCCAGGCAAAACCTTTAAGATCAAATAATACTAGCAAAAATCTTTGAAATTCCTAATTTGAAAATGTTCCTAAGAATGGGAGCCTAGCTCAGTAGTAGAGTGTTTGCTTAACATGCACAGACCCTGGGTTTGATTCCCAGGGCAGCAAGAAAAAAAATCATTTCTAGAAGTACTTTCCCAGCTTGTTTGGGTGATCAAGCTTGGCTTATGATGCAAAATGAAAGTGAGACGAGAACATTCTCATTAATGGGAACTAAAGACTCCAAAAATAGCCAAATGGAAGTTGTTTTGAAGTGAAAGGCATAATATCTTAATTATTCTTTATGGAGGACTTAAGTCATTAAATTCAGTAACACAATCAGATAATTCATAGACAGATCAGTACAAATAATATAATATAAAAATGATCCAATGAATCTAGAAAAGAATGAAAAGAAAGCTTCAGAGACTTCAGAACAATAACAAACATCTATTGTGTGTAATCAACATCACAGAGAGGGAAGCAACATCAGGCAGCAGAATTATTTGAAGGGATAACAGCAGGTGGAAGAATTTTAATCAATAAAAATAAATAAAAGATATGAAGCTAACAATAAAAGAAACTTAGAGAACCCAATGCAAGTTAAGTACCAAGAAAATCAAGCCTAAACACAAAATACTCTCCTGAAGAGAAAAAAAAGAATTAAATTTCTTTTTTTTAATCATGTCTTTTTTTATCCATAATTAGATACACTGTATGAGAAAATAATGTGTTGGTGTCCCCAATTCCCCGATTTCCCTCCTCCCTCTCTCCAATCAGCTGGGTATCCTCCTCTGTGGGCAGCCTGGATCAGTCCATGATGCAGGGGGTTATGGACAGCCTAGTAGTCAACCCTGTTCCACCCCCCTTTTGTATGTTGTTACTGAGGGGGGGGGCATGTCTCTGGATATTGTCCTCCACCATGGTTCTTCCAATCTTTCTGCCCCCTCTTCCACTTAGTTCCCT
The DNA here is from genome assembly GCA_004024765.1 of Zapus hudsonius. NCBI lineage: Eukaryota > Metazoa > Chordata > Mammalia > Rodentia > Dipodidae > Zapus > Zapus hudsonius. The sequence goes on along the minus strand of PVHP010027086.1, from coordinate 22,493 downwards.
GACTCATGGTGGGTGAGTATTAAGGCTGCTTTATTGTTGAGGTCTTAGGGGGTCTCTATACTTCTGCTGTAGGTTGTGTTGAAAATCCTTGGTGTCTGTCTCCCTGGCTCATCCTGGGTTGACTGATTGGCTGTGGTTATAGGTCTCTTGCTTATTTCACCACTCTCTGTGGGGTTCCATGTGGAGCCTCCACGGTAGGTCTGGGGTGACTCATCTCTTGCCAGGATGTCAACTATCAGCCTGTGGCTCTTTGGTAGGGTTGGAAGAGCCACAGCTGTGTTGCTGCCTTCTGAAAATACAAACAGAATCTCCATCGGAGAGTGAGATCAGTATAGGTTAACTGAGATACACATTTCTGAATTGGCTAGATTCTTTTGTGAGTAGCCTCTGTAATTATAAAGTGAACCTCTATTTGGGGGTCCCAAGATTTTGGTTCCCAATGTATTTTTCCCTGAGTCCCAATTCCAATTAAGGGACCCTTGTCACTGAGTAGATTACTTGGCCAAATTAAAAGCTGTTGATTGCCTCCCCCAGGCTTTGGCACCTCCATTGCACCAGTGGTCATATCTTTGTTCATAGCTCTCTCCCAGAAGAAAGTGTGTTCAGCCTACTCATGGCTCAGACTGTGTTTTATATCAGTGGTCTCTGTTTATTCCAACTATCATTGACCAATTTCCCCTGGCACTAACTACCATCTGGGGGCTAGTTACCATTCTGGACCTCGAAGGGTCTCTCGATGCTGATAGATGATTTTCTGTGGTTTCTTCGACAACAGGATCCTACTTCAGGCCTGGGGTGGGTATTCAAGAGCTTTGACAGAATCTTGTCTTGTTTTGGGGACATCACGGGTCTCTGGTTAACGGCTCAGTGAGGGAAGGAGCCAATGACTGAGATAGAGTTGATCTGATCAATTTTTCATGGGGTTAGACTCTCTCCCCTTCTATTCATGTTCCCTCTTGCCAGACAATGCCCACTTCTTGCTCAATAGGTTACAGTATGCAAGTAAAGATTTTATGATTTCGAATCATTATTGGTTTAGCTTCATGCTTAAGTCTCTCCCTCCCCCCCCCCCATTCCATACACCTCTTTCACAAACTCTCACTTCTCCAGACTGGTTTGCATGGAGTTTAAGGTTAATCTGGTTAGTTACTGCATATGAGGGAGAATATGAGGTGTTTGGCTCTCTGTTCTTTTGTGAGTTTGCTAAGTAAGATCTGCTCCAAGTGAGACCATTTTTCTCTAAATTTCAATATGTCATTTTTCCTTTCCCCTGAGTAGAATTCCATTGTGTAAATGTACCACAACTTTGATATCCATTCCTCCACGGATGGGCATTTGGATTGATTCCAATTTCTGGCTATTATGAATTGAGCTGCTATAAACATGGTTGCATAAATGTCTCTGTGCTGAGATGTGACATCTTGTGGGTAGATGCCTAGTAGAGTGATAGCTGGGTCCATTGGTAGTTCTATGTCCATTATGTCCAGGAGCCTCCACACTGCTTTTCATAGCAGTTGAACAAGCTTGCAATCCCACCAGCAGTGAATAAGGTTCTTTTTTCCCCCGCATCCTCGCCAGCAATTTTTATTTTTGGAATTCTTTATGATTGCCATTCTGACTGGAGTAAGGTGGAATCTCATTGTAGTTTTGATTTGCATTTGCCTGATGCTTAAGGATGCTGAGCACTTTCTTAAGTGAGAAAAGGCCATTTGTGTTTCCTATTCTGTGAATTCTTTTTGAGATCAATGCCCCATATTGTGGTGTGGTTCTTTCATTTATAATTATTATTATTATTATTATTATTATTATTATTATTATTATTATTATGAGTTCTTTGTAAATTCTAGTAATTAGACCACTGTCTGAGTTATAGCTGGCAAAAATCATCTCCCAGTTTGATGGGGGTCTGTTGTTTCTGAGTATGGTATGTTTGTACAGAAGCTTTTGAGCTTCATGAAGTCCCATTGGTTAAGTGATTATTGTACTTCCTGGGCTACTAGAGATTTGCTCCGGAAGTTTTTCCCTACTCCCATCTCATGGAAAGTTCCTCCTATTTTTTTTTTCTTCCAGGGTTCTCAGGGTTACAGGTCTTATTTATAAGGTCCCTGTTCCATTTGCAGTTGATTTTTGTGCATGGTGAAAGGAGTTGGTCTATTTCCATTTTTTAACATGTGTTTATCCAATTTCTCCAGCACCACTTGTTGAAGATGCTACATTTAGACCAGCAAACATTGTTGGCACCTTTATCAAAGATCAAGTAACTGTAAGTCCTTGCATTAAGAGAGGGTCTTCTATTCTATTCCATTGATCTGTCTGTCTGTTTTTATGCCAGTACCATGCTGTTTTAGTTACTATGGTTTTGTAGTATGTGTTTAGGTCAGGCATGGTGATACCTCCTGAGTAAGTCTTTTTTTTAAACTTAGAACAGGTTTAGCTATCCGAAGCCTTTTGCCCTTCCAGATAAATTTTGAGATTATTTTTTCTATGTCTATAAAGAAAGAGACTGGGATTTTTATTGGCATGGTGTTGAATCTGTAGGTCGCTTTTGGCAGGATTGACGTTTTTACTATATTGATTCTCCCTATCCATGAGCATGGAATGTCTTTCCATCTTATCACATCCTCCTCTATTTCCTTCTTGAGTGTTTCAATATTTTCCTTATATAAGTCCTTCACAACCTTGGTTAGTGATATTCCAAGGTATTTGATTTTTTTGAGGCTATAGAAAACAGGACAGTCTCTCTGATGTCTTTTTCTGTATGCTGTCTTCTGCATATAGAAAGGCTACTGATTTTTGTGTGTTAATTTTGTATCCTGCCACATTGCTGAAGGAATTGATCACCTTCAGGAGTTTACTGATACTATTTTGGGTCTGATATATATAGGATCATGTCATCTACAAAGAGGGATAATTTTACTTCTTTCTTTCAAATTTATATCACTTTTATGCTTTTCTCCTGTCTTATTGCTTGGGCTAGAACTTCAAGCACTATATTAAAGAGCAGTGGTGAAAGTGGACATCCCTGTCTTGTTCCTGATTCAAGTGGTAACTCCTTGAGTTGTTCCCCATTGAGAATGATTTGTGCTTTAGGAGTTTTGTATATTGCCTTTATTATGTTGAGGTATGAGCCAACTATGCATAGCCTCTCCAGGGTTTTGAACATGAAGTGGTGTTGAATTTTGTCAAAGGCCTTCTCTCCATCTATTGAGATGACTATGTGGTTTTTGTGGTTGAGTCTATTAATGTACTGGATTACACTTATCGACTTGGGTATATTGAAACATCCCTGCATCCTTGGGAGGAAGCCTACTTGGTCAAGGTGAATAATATTTTTCATGTGGTATTGTATCTGGTTTGTGAGGACTTTGTTCAGGATTTTTGCATCTAAGTTCATCAGGGATATGGGTCTGTAGTTTTCTTTTCTTGTTGCATCTTTGTCTGGTTTTGGGATTAAGGTGATGCTAGCTTCATAGAAGAAGTTTGGAAGCCTTCCCTCTTTTTCTATGCCCTTAACAAGCTTTAGAAAGAATGGTTTTAGTTCCATGATGAAGGTTTGGTAGAATTCAGCTAAGAATCCATCTGGTCCTGGATTTTTCCTTTGGAGAAGGTTCTTGATTACATTTTCAATCTCCGTGAATGTAATAGGTTTATTTTGGAACCCTATCTGCTCTGGGCTAAGCTTTGGTAGTTGGTAGGTTCCAGGAATTCATCCATTTCTTCCAGGTACTCCAATTTTGTGGAGTGGAGGTTTTAGAAGTATGACCTGATGATTCTTCCAATATCATTGGGTCTTTTGTGACCTCTCCCTTAAAATTTTTGATTTTGTTGATTTGGGCCTTCTCTGTTTTTCATTTGATTGGATTGGCCTGGGGTTTGTCAATCTTATTAATTTTTTTTCAAAGAATCAACTCTTTGATTTATCTATTTTTAATTGTTTTCTTCATTTCTAATTCATTAAGCTCAGCTCTGACCTTAAGTATTTTTTTTCTTGGAGCTCCTAGGGTTGGAATGGTCCAGTTGTTCCAATGCCTTTGGGTGGGTGCTTAGTTGATTGATTTGAGATCTCTCTGTCTTTGTTATGAAGGCATCTAGTGCTATGAATTTCCCCCTTAGGATTGACTTTATGGTGTTCCACAAGTTCTAATATGATGTGTTTTCATTTATTTCTAGGAAATTTCCTTCTTTGATTTCTTGAAGGACCCATTTGTTGTATAAAAGTATGTCATTCAGGCACCAATAGTTGGTGTCATTTCTGCATCTTTTCCCATTGTTAATTTCTAGGTTTAATGCATTGTGGTCTGATATGATGCAGGGGGTTACATCAGCCTTGCTGCATTTGTTGAGGGATGTTTTATGACCTAATGCATGGTTAATTTTGGAGAAGGTTCCATGTGCTGCTGAGAAGAATGTATATTCTGTGTCCTTGGGGTGGAACATTCTATATATCTGCTATCCCTAGCTTGTCTATGGTGCTGTTGAGCTCCTTTATTTCCCTGCTGACATTTTGTTTGGATGATCTGTCTAAGGATGATAGTGGAGTATTAAATTCTCCTACTATGATGGTATTAAAGTATATATCTGTTTTGTTTTTGAGTAAATTATGTTTTATGAACTGTGGAGCCCTTGAATTTGGTGCATACATATTTAAGATAGTGATATCTTCTTGTTGGATCATTCCCTTGATGAGTAAGAAGTGGCCATCATTGTCTTTTTTATTGATTTTGGTTTAAAATATATTTTGTCAGATATTAGTGTTACCACACCTGCTTTTCTATTATTCCCACATGCCTGGAAAATCATTTTCCATCATTTTACCCTTAGGAGATTACTAATTTTAGAGATAAGGTATGTTTCTTGAAGGCTGCAGATGGAAGGGTCCATTTTTCTGATCCACCCTGCTAGCCTGTGTATTTTTATAGGAGAGTTAGGTCCATTTACATTCAAAGTTATAACTGTGAGGTTTACTTTAAGCCCTGCCATGTTGGAGGAATTATGGGGGTTGATGGCTATACTGCTATTTTTAAGCACACTGGTGTTGCTTACTGTGCTTGTTCTCAGTTCCTTTCCTGAAGTAGATTGCTTGTTTCATCTTCATGGAAAATCTCCAGTAGTATCTTCTGTAGGTTTGGCTTTGTGTTCAAAGAATTGTAGAGCTGACTTATTTCCTGGAATACTTTCAATTCTCCATCTATTATGAGGGATAGCTTTGCTGGGTACAGAAGTCTAGGTTGAAAGCCCTACTTCTTTAGGCCTAGAAGAGCATTGTTCCAAGCCCTTCTGGCTTTCAATGTTTCAAAGGAAAAGCCTTTGGTATGTCTGATGGGGTTTCTTTTTTAGGTGATGAGCTTTTTTTCTCTCCCTGCCCTGAAAACTTTCTCTTTACTTTCTATGTTTGGCATTTTAACTAAGATAAGTCTTGAAGAGTTCCTCCTTTGGTCCAATCTACTTGGGATTCTGTGGTCACCTTGTATCTGTACCTTTTATTCTCCTGAAAGTTAAAAATTTTTTCTTGAATAATTCTGTTGAAAATATTTTCTATGCCTATGGTCTGGTTTTCTTCTCCTTCTGGGATTCCCATTATCCTGAGACAGGTCCCTCATATTTTGTTCACTTGCTTTTTTTAACTTATTTAAATTTCTCATTTCCCTCTCATTCTCTTCTGGATTGATCCAGTGTGTCCACCAAGGAGTATACCCAGTAGATTGGGGACAGGGGGAAGGAAAATGGAATATAAGCAGAATAATTAATCAATGTATCTAATTTTGGGCAATAAAGATTCTAAAACAACCTAGAGTGCATAACTCTGCACTCTAAGAAGTAATTTCAGGATGATGAGAAATTATTCAGATGGAAGTATGGCCCTTCAGGAAAAAATAAAGACCCTGATAAGTAAATCTATACTATTTTTAAAATTTAAATAATCATTTTTGTTAAAACAGTAAAATTAACAATGTATTGTGGGATTTTGAAGATATACAGAAGCATATGATTAAAAGCTAATCGATGGTAACGGAGTAATTGCTCACCTGGTAAAAGTACTTGCTTCCCAAGCATGGGGACCTAAGTTCAATCACCAGTACCCATGTAATAATAGGGGGTGGCATCCACCTAGAATCCCAGAGCTGCCGAGTGGGAAACAGGTGAATCATTGGAGCTCACTGGCCGGCCAATGGGTCTAAGCAAATTGATGAGCTCCAGGCAAGCTGATAAGAGACCCTGTCTCAATAAGAGCTGAATGGTGCTGCTGAATAGGACACTCCTCATGGTGCTTTGGTATCCACATTCATACACATACATATGCATGCACACCTGTGCACACATGTTCACCCCCGAGAACATACCACATGCACATACACATGCAAAAACACCTAAACTATGTGGGAACAGACAAGTGGAATTATACAATTCTTACTTTGTTCTGAAAGTGAAAGATAGAATCCTGAAGCTAGTTATATAGTTTCTTGAGAGTATATAAGAACTTTTCCACTGAGAAATCGTTTTGTTAAACCCTATGAAAAGAAAAGCATCATGAATTTTAGTTTGCAATTTTCTAAGATGATGTCGTAGGTCCGTTGAACTGACCACCTGATAGATATCCAGCTGTATTATTTAGCTTCTTGTTGATGGGACACAATACCTGATAAAGACCAGTTTAAGAGAGGAGGGGTTTACTTCAGTTTGTGTTTCCAGGTTATGGTCTATCAGGCTAGGGAAAGCCTAGAGAAGGAGTGAGGCATGTTCAGCTCAATAGTGAGACAGCAGAGCAGTGTGGTGATGGCTCCAGCTCAGCCATCTCTCTCCTTTTGATAGAGCCCTGGATTCTGGCCCATGAAATCATGCCGCCTTCTCAATTAACTTAATCAAGATAATCTTTTATAGGCATGTCCAGATGCTAAGCTAATATAATCTCTCACAGATGAATCTAGGTCTCGTCAAGTTGATAACCAATGTAAACTATTACACCAGGAATCGAATCAATGGGACAGAATAACAGGTTTCTTGCATTTAAAACATTCTATCTTATTCATATTTCATATTTAATTTTCTGTTCAAGCATATCAAATTTTGGACTCTAAAGCAAAGGCATCCAAGGATTATAGTCCTCGAGGGAAGAGAAGACTAGTGCCAGAAATCAGAACTCCTCAGCCATGATTAATGAATGTAAGTATCTTTGCTTATCCCAAATACTTCTTGTTAAATTCCTTTGAATTCAACACAGTGAGAACCCAAAATCATCCTCAATATTGTCAGCTGGACAATATCTAGAATTCCTTGGAGAGAAATTCCTAAGCATGTCTGTGAGGGAGTTCCTAGATTAGTTCTGGATTAAATGAGGTGAAATGGTGTCACCCACATGCCCCAAGATAAAAGAAGTAAAATGGAACTTTCATGTTCTCCATAGTTATTACTGTGCCAAATAATCTACAACATGACTACCCCCAGCTATGAACCACTGTAGTTGAATTTGCATTACTCTATTACTTATATTTCTAAATAATTTATAGGCTATATGTTTTGTTGAGTCCTCAACCCCAAGAGAGCTAACCCCTATGATGCCTAATTTAAATATTATGTATAAAAAACAGGGTATTGTTGTGTTTTGAAACATGCCTGAAATTCTTTTATAAACTTTGCAGTGAGTTGGATAGTAATTCCCGTCTCCTTAAAAAATGTATCAGTCTTGATGACTTTCTTCCAAGGAATAGAATAGAATAGAATAGAATAGAATAGAATAGAATAGAATAGAATAGAATAGAATAGAATAGAAAAGCTAGAAATGATTTTATGTGTGCCCAAGCCTAGGTTCAGTAAAGTGGAAGGGCTTCCACCTGGCTCCATCTTCTTAGCATTATAGCATAGCAACCCAGCTTCAAAAAACCCAGACCCCATGAGGAGGCTGACTATGAATTGTCAAGCCAGCAGTCCTGGCTAGGATTCCACATGAAATTCAGCATCAGCTACCAGGTACATGAGTGAGTGAGCCTGCAGATGAGTTTACCCCTTAAAAGCTGAACCGTGCTGCTCACAACTTGCCTAAAGAGAAGAGTTTAACCTTACTCAGTCTTATCCAGATGGTTGATAGATGACCAAAATGAATACTATTATTGTCTTGAGATACTAAGTTCTGGTATGGCTTCCAAAGAAGCAATAAATAATCAAAGGAGACCTGAAATTTATTGATATTCTCCTGTGCTCCATATTTTATTTTCATAATTACAATTAATTTAACTTTCACACTAGAGCAGAGATTGGCCATTCCTACAGCAGCTGATACAAGGCAGGAAGAAAGTAAGCTGAGCTCTAGCTTATTAAATGGCCTCCAGAAATACACCTTTTATAGCAAGGCACAGATTGTCACCAGCTATGGATGAAATACTCAGAACCACGAGTTGATGGGGGAACTTCTGACTCAAACCACGTGGTCCAAAAGTCTCCCTGCCTTCCTCTGTATCCCATCCCACCACCTCTCTCTCTCTCTCTCTCTCTCTCTCTCTCTCTCTCTCTCTCTCTCTCTCTCTCTCTCTCTCTCTCCATATATATATATAAATCATCTGATCCCATGTGATGATCTATTTCATGAAGTGTGAGATGCTGTCAGCCTGACAACACCAAACGTCTCTCTCTCTCTCTGCTGCTCACTTAATGCAACACATGGGTGACTAGCTCAGTGGGACATCTGTGAAGGATGCTTTGAATGTGCTTCCTCCACACAATCCTTGTCTAACAGTGAACCCTAGATGGAGCATCTCCATTCCTACCTATTATGACTAAATGATACAATCACTCAAAGATCCTCTGTTGGCAAATCTCTAAAGTTCTCAAAACCATGCTCATCAGGTGGTCAGCCCAGTCTCTTTTATTTAACTAACAATCTCAGATACATTCTCTGGGTGAAATCTCAAGCCCGGAAGATTCTGTCCCAAGAACCATTAGAATGCCACAAGATATTCCTCACTAAAAACTTACTCTAGTCCAGTACATCCAGAACATAAGGTCTGCCACCATGCTGTTTTTGTAGAGTTGAAGGGAACTGCTTCCAGCAAGTAGAATATTGGTATACTTTTTGAAATAAGTACTCTTTCTCTGTGATTCTGAAATTCCTTTCCTCCTGGCAAGTTTAAGAACATGTTACAAAAGTGTCTTTGATTTATCCAAGTTGCCTATACTGTGCTTTCCCATCATTATGGGGTTCATGAGGTCAAAGTCTCCCCACCAACCTTGGCAGGAATGAGAATCTACAGCTCCTAGTCAGCTGAGCTCCAAGTCTGGGCACTCAGAGGCCCTTCGGCTCTCTCCACACAGGACCATATTCCCTGGCATAGCAAATGCTTATATTACAGTGGTTCTTCATGTTTGATCAGGTTTGTCACAGGGAGGGTCTGGACTTAAGTGTACACCTGTTAACCATATGGAAAATGTAGTCCAGGGACCTCTTAGAGTCCCAAATATCCTGTTAGAGGGTTTACAAATTAAAATTATTTCCCCTTTCTTATCTTATCCAAAACTTTACTTTCAAATGGCACTGTGTACCCTTGAAGTTGCAGGATTATTTTTTGAACCAACATTTAAAACAGTTTTTTTAAATGTTTTATTTATTTATTTGCAAGCAAAGAGAGAGAGGAAAATAGAAAGAGAAAGAGACAGACAGACAGACAGACAGACAGACAGACAGACAGACAGACAGAGAATGGGCATACCAAGACAACTTTAGATGTATTGCTACTTTGTGCATCTGGCTTAAATGAGTACTGGGAAATTGAACTCTGGTAGTTAGGCTCTGTAGGCAAGCATCTTAACCTCCTAACCATCTCTCCAGCCCTAGAAGAGTTTTAAATTTACATATTTTAAATGCGAAAGCCCAGAACCAATGCATTTGGAAAACATGATAAAAATGATCAAGAGAAGTTGTACTGGTCTGGTGCAAAAGTGTCCAAACTTTAATGGGCTTACAAGAACTTGGATGACCGTGAAAGGTAGGGAATGGGGGCTCACAGCAAGACATTTGGGTGAAATTTGCCTCCAGTAGAATTGAGAATTCATTTTCTGAGTTCCCCTAGGAGATGCTGAAGCCTTGAGTCTAAGGACCACACTCTGAGGATCTGCAGTCAGCAGCCTTCTCAAACTCCAGGGGGCAAAGCATCTATGGGAAGCTCATTATAATCTATATATGAAACAGGATGCTACAAATGTCACAAGTTCCCCTAGGTGATGTTCTTTGCTTTATTAAAGGGATTTTCTAAGACCTCTTCAAGTGTTTGAACATTGGGTTCTAGCTGAGAACTAATGAGTTGGTACTCTGCCTTCTGTCAAGTGACTTGGCAGTACTTCTAACCATTGCACCTTCGCACTTTCCATTTTAGGCACTTGATCTGAGCTCCCTCTTTGTACAACCATGGTCACTGCTCAGAACGCACCCTCTGTCCACACCATCCTCAACTACTGTACCCACAGTCCTCCTGACCACTGAGATGCAACCACACTGAGCCTTTGCTTTCTGGGCTACTGATCCTCGTTAAACCAGTAAGTTCTTCTGAGTCATTGTCCTTTTTTTGTCAAGATGTGGAGTCCATGAGTTATTAGCAACTTTATTTTGGCCATGTAAATCAGACAGTGGTAGAAACCCAAAATAATAGACATTGGAGATTAAAACAAGAGTAAATATTAGAATCTTTCCATACAGCTGCTCCTGAAACAGTCATAATCTGGTCTATTTTTATGAGAAGTTTCACATTATTAAAAAAGAAATAGGGAAGAAGATGTGGTGGAAGACAGAACAAGAATACAGTCAAAGTATATTACATGTATATATAAAAATATGATGAGACCCATTATTTTGTACAATTAGTATATATCAATGTTAATAAATGTACAACTAATACAGGTTTATAATTGTACATACTCAAAAAAGAAATAAAGTGTATAGTCTATGTATCTTGCATGGGTTTGTTTTTACTTGGGCTAACTTGACTCTGATACTCCTAGCATTTAGCTGAAGGATTAAGACACTTAACTGCAGAAACTCACAGAAAAGTGGAGCCAAATGTAGCACAGACAACTGTCCATTGGTGTTCTTTACCCTGAGTCACCTTGTCAAGCGTTAGTGGAAACTTCTCTGGCCTACATTATAAGGTGAATGATCCTGGCACTCTGCAAACCAGTTTTGTAAGAATGAATGGGAATTTCCAGTGATCAACATTGCTAATCTACTGAATGAAATAACCTTTGGACTTGGCAGACATACATCTCTAGGATCTGTCTTTTGTGTTTTCCAACACTCCTTGGCAAAGGTCAAGTGCACTAATGGTTTTCTTTCACTCTTTATCAGCTAAGCAGAAAAATTTTACTGGAGGAAGAATCCCTGGCCCATTTCATAATATTCCATTTGCATCGTTATTATCTGTAGGATCCACAAGTTGGCCACAGCCCATGCTGACTCAGAGTCTGTGCATCTCCCTGGACCTTTACAGGACTTGGAAAATCATGTACTTTAGAGAGTATTAGGGGAGTTAAAAATTCTGGTTTTGCACCAGCTTTTCCCACTTCATGAGAAAGAAATTTCTTCTACCTGTATATAAGAATGGATTCATGAAACACTGGTCAAGAGAAGTGTAATTCCTTCCATCTACACTTTATTCCTGTCTTGAAACATGACCTACTTTTGGAGAAATTCATTATCCTCGAAGGACCCTTAACAAATGCTCCATAGCCAGAACTTCCTTCTGAATGTTTGACTTTTATTGTTAAAAAAAAAAAAAGTCTAGAGAATTGAATTTGAAAAGTCACTAGTCACCTTCATTACCTTGAGCCTACAGACAAAATTCAACAACACTTAAGTAACATGGCCACAAGAAAGCCCCTGCAGAGCTACAGAGTGACTTGGAAATGAGTCAGAAGCATGAAGCTCCACTATGAACATTCCCAAAGAAACAGCAACAACAGTTCTTGCTTTTCTGGATAGTCAGTATTACTTTACAGAGTCACCCAAAGCATCAGGCAGTATGTGTGGACATTAGGTTCTGCCCTGGGTCCTGTCACACATCAGTTCTACCACCCAACAAGGCTGTTGTTATTATCATCCCAGTTTGTATTAGTTCCTACTGCTGTGTAACAAGTTGACTCCAGTTTAACTACTGAAGGCTATAAAGATTTATGATCTCATAGGTACTATCTATAGGAAAACTGAGGGCCTCAGGTACATGTGGCTTACTATTAGCAAGTCTCAGGAAATCTGTTTCCAGAGCTGGCACTGTTGCTCAGTGGTGGAGAACTTGGCTAGCATGGGCAAGACCCTGCCCATACTTGGGCTGTGGGCACATCTCAGGACTTTACTTACTATTGACTGGCATCATCGATTGCTTGCCACGTGTGACCTTTAGATCTGCTTTTAACATAGCAGCTACTCCCCCAACCCCCAGAGCAAGGATCTGAGAATAATGCAAATGGATCCCAAGAAGGAAGTTGTAGCCTTTTGCAATGTGACCATGGTCATGGTCCAGTGTGTCATCTGTGATCTTCCTCTCTTTAGGAAGAAGTCACTGGGAAGGAATTGTACAAGAACTTTAGTACCATGAGAGAGGGGTCACTGGGGCTAGTTTAGTATTATTAGTAGGAGTAGTCATGTAGAGTATTATGGATTGTGGTGTGTAATGTGTGGTGTATGCCAATGTGTGCACATGTGCACACCCCATGCACGGGCATTCAGAAGCCAGAGGAAAAAGAACATCAGCTCTCCTTTTATCATCATTCACTTATTTCTCTCTTTGAGATGGTGACTCTCCACCAACCCAGAGCTGCTGCCTTCACAGAACTCCAGCGATTCTGTCATCTCTGCCCCTCCCAGACTGGGGTTACAGACATGTGTGGCCACGTGGGTTCTGGGAAGTCTCACTTGGTGGTCACCAGCCCAAGAAGCCCTCGTACTGAAGTGGTAAACTCTTAATCCTGCTGATCTAGCTCCCCAGCCCAGTTTTTATTATTTTAAGAATTGGCAAAAACTAGAGCTTAGAAAGGGTAAATAATTTGGCTAGAAGGTCATTAGACCTCCATGGTGAAAGAGTGATTCATTTCTAGGTTACTGACGTTTAGAGACCAAGTTCTTAATTAATGAGAGGTAGAAAAAAAGTGTTCTAAAAAAATAACCTCCTCGTCACAGCGTGCTTTGGATGTACCATGCCCCCTTCCACAGGGAAAGCCTTAAATCCAATTGGCACTGGTTTACACTTGCCCAATGCACTATTTGTTATTTCATTGTCTCACAATTTCCACAAGCTTTTCATCTATGTTTGTAAGTCAGTAATATAAAAAGTGAAACACATTTTGAGTGTGTTTACAGGCTGGAGTTCCAGGAGTGTCTATGTGATGTAGGATTGATGAGAAGGGAAAATACAATCAGTTGTATTGGGAAGTGATGACAAACACCCATCCCTGCTCTTGACCTGGCACTACAAGGAGAGCCACAGAGGCTCCTCAGAAAGAAGGCAGAGAGGCGTTCACCAGGCCACAGATCTCCAGTCAGAACTTTCTACAGAGGACTAAACGCTGCCGTTTTTACTCAAGACAAATGCTTGCAACAACTGAATGGTGAGTAACTCCAGGGAGCCAGTAAAGAAAGGAGTGTGAGTAGGTTCTTGTACATTGTAACTATTTGTGAAAATGAAAAGTGTATTTCCTGTGAGTTTGTAACTTGTAACCACTCATTTTTTTTTTTTACTGTCCATAATGAATTACATTATTTAGTGGGCAAACAATGAGTTGTTATCCCAAGTTCCCCAATGCCCCTCTTCTCCTTCCAAAATCGGCTGTGTATCCTCCTCTGTAGGCAGTCTGGATCAGTCCTTGGGGTTGGGGACCATGGATAGCCCAGGAGTCTGCCTGGTCCCCCCCCCCCGCCCTAGTATGATGTTACTGAGGGAGGCCATGTCTCTGGATATTCCCCCCCACCAAGGCTCTCACAATCTTTCCGCCCCCTCTTCAGCTCAGTTCCCTGAGTCGTGGTGGGTGAATATTAAGGCTGTTCTATTGTTGAGGACTTAGGGGTCTCTGTGCTTCTGTTTTAGGTTGTGTCTGTAACCACTCATTACCATGTAGAAATAAACATGAAAACATGAAGAGTTTGACTAATTGTAAACATTTTCAGTATAATGGTGTTACATCTACCACACCACAGGAATGAGAACAGTGCAGAAGCCACAGAGAAGTAGGAGAGATGTTTCCTCATCACTGTATTATTGGTTCAACCAGGCCCTGTGTACAAACCAGATGGCCTGTGTCTCAGTCCACGCAGAAGGATTATCCACCTGTCATCCACTCCTAGCACAAAGCTGCGCCACAGTTTAATTCTTGGAGTAGGGCTTTCATTTTCATGTAAGATTCTTATGAAGAAAACATGAGCATAACTTAAACTCTCAAGACACCACCTTTAACACCTAACACATGCCTAGTCCTCAATAAATGTTCGTGAACTTGCCTGGGTGTCTATGCATCCACGGATAGCGTGTGCTTTAGGTTTTCCTCTTTACATTGATTGGGACCATCTGGGAGCATAAGTGACAAAATTCGGAGAGACAAGTTACTTGTTCACAATGCCCTTCATTCAGCAAAAGTAGAAAGGAGCATAAAGTTTTAAGACAACTATCCCTTATGGGATTTCCAGACCTCTGGCAGCTACACGTTGAGACTTTATGAAATCACATTTTTGCTTTCCTTTTATCCAAGAAGCTATTGGAAAAAACTACTTCGTGCTACAGAACAATCTTGTGATAGACATTGGATAAAAAAATATGGCACATTCGTGAATCTTGACACCTATATAAAAACTCTTGTAAACCATTCAAATAATACAAGAAAAATTGTTTTTCCTTCAGAGGTTGATATTAATATCAATAAAGAGTTTGATGTGATTGTCCCTCTCATTATAATCCATGTGTCTGTTTATAATAAATTGCTACACCTAACCCACTAAGTATTATTACTTGGAGAAATATATTATTCACTTATTCTCAGTAAACTTGAGTGAATATTTGTGAATATTCCATGTGAAAAAGAAAAATGCTTATCCTGAGTTGGTTGTCAGGGGAATTGGGGAAGTCGGGATAACAACACATGGTTTGCCCACTAAATAATGTAACTCATTATGGACAATAAATATTAAAAAAAAAGAAAAAGAAAAATGCATTTCCTGTGAGTTTGTAACTTATAACAAATCATTACCATATAAAAATAAACATGAAAACATGAAGAGTTCGACTAATTGTAAATATTTTTAATATAAATAGATATGTCGGGGAGACGGTAAAGCACTTGCCACACAAGCGTAAAGTTCTGAGTTCAGATTCCCATCACTCACATCAACACTGAGAGTGGTACATGCATCTATAGTCCCAGCGCTGGGGAGACAGAGACAGGAAGAGACCCAGGACTTGCTAGATAGGTAGTCTAGCCGAATCAGTGAGCTCTGGGTTCAGGGAGAGACCCTGTTGAGAGTCACTGAGGAAGCCACTCATTGCTGACCTCAGGCACCACACACATGTCAGTGACTCCCTTAGTCACTTTGTTTATCCTAATCTAGTGTCACCAAGTTGAACAGGAAGAACTCATGAGTTCACCGAGTGTGGGGTGCTTGGCATATCCGATGCTATAATCCCAGAAGGTAGGTGTTGGTATCATTTCCATATTGAGAGAAGAAAGGTGAAGCTTTGTGGTCAAGTAATATGCTCCAAATTCATGGAAGTATTTTGTGACTCAACTGGACACCTAGGTCGTCTTGAGCCCATATTTACCCTGTGCCTTGTAGTTCACCAAATTTGCAAGATGATCAGAGAGGATTTGGGATTCCATTCATGGATCCCAAAGAATGTAATGTCATCTGCCAGAGGGATGACAACACTATAATTTTAGGATTATTGGTGCTATGCCCTACCAAACCACAAGCCTTACTATTCTTAATGCAAAGAGATGGGTGGTATCCAACAAAATTAGTCCTCAACATTATACCTATAAAGTTGCCTGTTTCTTCAAAGAATAATTACAGTTGAAAACACTTTTCCTTTTCTAAATTTTAATTTTATCCATGAGCCTACAAATTAGATTCTTTAAGGGTTCAATATATTAAATAAAATATTTTTATTTTACTGTAATATTTCTCAAACAACCTGACAAACTGGTCTTTCATAAATAAATCCTGACTCTATCAACTTTGAGACAAACTTAAGATTATTCTAAAACACTTCAGTGGCTCTTCCTTTTTGGATTAGTTAGTATAGGAACCATTTACATAACTATGAACATATTTATTTTATTGGGTTTTTTATTTTTTATTTGGGTTTATTCTAAGCATTTGGTCCATAGTCTGACCATTAAGCCACAAATGAAACCAGAAACTTTACCGTATGGCTTTAGTTATCATTGAAAGTGTGAGAATATTTTCTATTTTACAAAAAAACAACCTGTGACATAGTTGAACAGAAGCAGGTGAACTGCTAGGACCAAGCACTGCAGCATGCCTCGCTTTTCATTCATTAGACCTGTTTCATATTGTGAATAATGAGCTTAGCCATTAAAGACAAACGCTATATTTCTATATGTAGCATTTTTCACCCTCTTGTTTCTGGCCAATATTCAGCATCTTGGCTTTGGAGTCCAGGCTGCACTCACTTGAACTTGTTTGAGAACATGTGCTCTGCATTTGTTTCTTAGGATGCAAACAGCCTGGACATGTGCTAACTAAAACTCTCCACAGCAAGGGGATCTGCGTATTTTATGGTAAAGACCATAAAATAATGCTTTCTTCAATTCTTCTTAATTTCTCACCTTTGGGTAGCTTTTCAAACTGTGTCCAAACAAATTTATTAAGATGATGAATCAGTCTTTACACTAGAATGAATAGATACAAATTATCTGAGAGTGAGTGTTCTCATCTATGTTAGTATTCTCGTGGATGAGGGAGAACCTTCTGTCTGGAGGAGAGCAGGCAAGAGCCTCTTCGGCAGTCCTGACAGGTGAGTTAACACCAGGCATCTGGGAAAATTGGGGAGGAAGGAATCTTAAGATTTCTTCTTAGTAATATCCCAGATACTTCTTTCCAAAACATTTTCAGTCAATATTATTTATTGTTTGGGAAATCTAAAGAAAAATAAAAAATAGCAATCACTTCATTTTTCTTATATCACTCACCATTTTTTAAAGTTTTTTTCCCAAGGGGCACAAAATAAAAGAATGTGTATGTTGCTCAAATATTCCCCCCTGAGGCTATCATGCAGAGTCACTTTAGAATGCAAAAATGTCTGAAAATCACATTATGACTCTAAAGAAAAGACAAATGTTCAACTTTGTCATGATTTTAATAAAATTCTGCGAATGTGTTAGGATAAGCGGGTTTTTTCATGTTTTGAATGAGATATTTCATTTACATGTGTCCACTAGAATTTGAGCTGCCTTCTTGCATTAGTCATCTTCGTATTGCTGGGCAAACATCCAACAAGAAGCAGCTTAGGGGAGAAAATGGGTCTATTTCAGGCTTACAAATCCCAGGGAATGGTGAAATCAGTTGGTTCATTTCCATAGATCCAAGCAGAGAGACACCATCAAATTGCCAGCAAACACCAAAAAGCACCAACAAAGTTCCAAACTCCTCTCCCCACACTCAGGGCAGAACTTAAGATCTGCCCCTAAATACACCTTAGGGTTGGACTCCAAGATCCGCCCCCATGACACACCCCCTGCCTACTAGGGTCTTAAGCTGCAAGCTCAATTTTAATAAAATACTTGAGTCTTTGGGGCCATACATTCAAACTATCACATTCAAACTACCACCTGCCTTTTTGTTGATTTGTTATTTTTAAAATATTTGTGTCTATTTAAACTTACTTTTTTCTTATTTGTTTATATAGATGTATATGCATATATCTGTTATATTATATATATGTACATGCATATATATTACAATTGTTGCATCTATATATAATCAGGTATGCATATGTCCCTGATAAAGACTCCTGATATTTTCTATTAATGATGAAAACATTCTTTCATTGACTGCCTCTTCAATGGGTGAGTACTTTCAGATAGAAAAGTGTTGATCATAAATTATTTCAACAAATTCTATTATCATGTGTCAACACCAATGAACCAGATAAAACTCATTAGCATTTATTTATCTGTGGATTCTCAATTAGTGATTAATTTGTTGAAGATGACAAGAGTAGTCATTATAATACAACTTTGATGTATAAAATTTAATAGGACTACCAGAGTCCCTTTAAATTTTTCTGAAAGAATCACATAAAAGGCAGAAATTACTTCATGGTGGACTATACTCTATGCCTAAATAAAATGATAATAATAGAATAAGAATCATCCTGATACCGTTTGGATACCTGCACAGCTCTCTTGATACTCAGGTCTCTATTTCACCTGAAAGTCCAAATAGCTCTGTCACCCTCTCTGTGTCTTATGAGCACAATATCATCAGCATTAACCAGAAAACAGATGGCTCTCCCCCTCCTCTCTCAGAGAAAAAGTAATGCAAAAGAATATTAGCACCCAGATGTATAAACCTCACTCCTCTTAGACCCAGGCTGAGTGAATGAGCCCATAAGGAGGCTCAAAGTCAAGGAGGTTGAGAGGAAAAGCAAAGAAAACCACTTCAAAGGGAATGTGGGAAGCAAGTCATAGAATGTACACTGAGGTCTTTCTCTCTTACCACAGGTGAACACCTTCCCTTCCACATCTGTGTCTTCCTTTTTAATACTGCAGATAAGCCACCAGTACAGAATTCTCAGAATGTACAGGCACACAGAGTATACACACAGCAATACACTTTCTATGATTAGAATATATTGAGCTGGGCATAGTGGTACATGTCTACAATCTTAACACTTGGGAGGTGGAATATATATAGAGAGAGGAGGGAGCTGGGTGTGGTGGGGCATGCCTTTAATCTCATCACTTGAGAGGCTTAGGTAGGAGTTCAAGGCCATTCTGGGCTCCAGGTCAGCCTGGGCTAGAGGGAAAACCTGCTTCAAAAAAACTTTTAAAGGGCTGGAGAGATGGCTCAGCAGTTAAGGCACTCACCTCCGGTGCCTAAAGCACCAGGTTCAATACCCCAGTACCCACAAGGTGGTGGCCCTGGTGCGTTCTCTCTCTCTCTCTCTCTCTCTCTCTCTCTCTCTCTCTCTCTCTCGTGTATCTCTGCCTGAAAATGAATAAATAAAATATTTTTAAAAACTTTTAAGGTAAACTTATATTGAAAATCTTGATTTAATAAGTCAAAATTATAATTTTGATAATTTTATGACTGATTTTATGAATTATTTAAATACACAATAAGGTATTCTGTAAATTAATCAGTTACTTAAAGATAGCATGTCAAATGTATTCAGAAACCTATCAAATATAACTAGTAAATGCCAATGTAAAGTAGTTTTTGTAATCTTCCAACATCAACATTGTAAAGTTATCTACTCCACTGAGGAATTTCCATTCATTAGGGGAATTGGGAATTCGGGATAACAACGCATGGTTTGCCCACTAAATAATGTAACACATTATGGACAATAAATATATATTAAAAAAAAATAAATAAACAGCAAAACAAATTATACCTGGAATATGCTCGCTATACTCTGTCTTATCAAAAAAAAAACAAGGCTCAGAAGCTCATGGGTTATGATTACAATCTATCTCAATTAATTTAAGAAATAAATTTAAGAAATAAGGACTGATTTTGGTTTAGCCCTTATCATCCTATTGTTTTTCCTTAACATGTGGAATAATTTCACTTCCAAGTACTACCTGGGTGTGTTCTTCTCAAGACTTTAGACATGTGCAAAATCACTTTGTTCCTTACCCTTTCAGATAATTGATAAAGCTAGCCAAAATTTTATGACTAAAACATAGTGCTTAGCTAGCATCTAGTCAGCATCATATGTGCTATAATAACTGAACCTAAACAAGAATATTTTAAACTTGAATATGTATCTTCCAAAGTGGTGTCTTCCGGTATCACTGTGTGTGTGTGTGTGTGTCCATACTTTATACCAGATATGCATTTAAAATTCAATATATTTTAAGTCAACCTCTAAAATAATTTCTTAACGACTTTGTATGTTCTAACAGAGACATTTAAATGATATTCAACTATTGCCTTTGCGAGGGCCAGAGGATTCCAGGAAAAAAAGAATCTTTAAAAATTAAGTGTTTCCCAAGTCAATACTTTATAAAAATAACATACAAGGAACACACTCATAAGAGGCATAATGATCCCACAACAAAATCTGTAAATTGTTTATGCAATTTTCACACAACAAAATATATAAACCCAGCAAGGTACTTACTGCCAGCTAGCTAAAGAGGAAGTGGGTAAGTAGGTATTGATGCTTCAAGGAAAGTCTTGAATCCTGTAATCTTCATTCTCTGGTCTGTGCTGTTTTGTCTGCATGTGTTTTTACAATGCCTGCGGTGGAACCCAGGGCTTGGTGCACATGCTAAGCAAGTACCTTACCAGTGAGCTGCATCCCTGTCTCTCTCTCCTTCTTTTCAATCACATTTACTATTAGCTGAGCAACTGTCAAATTTTCAGAAAAGAGAAAATGGTGAAACATTTTTGAAGTGCCTTATTTTTAATGAATTTCTTTATTATGAATAAGTACATACTTTGTATGAGCAACTCTTGAGAAGGTGTCTCCGTTTCCCTCCTCTCTGTCCCCTACATGGCAAAATCCTAGGAACTTCCTTGTTTTCATTTCTTAAGCTCCTATCTATATTGTCTTTCACTGGAGTAATTAAAATAAAACCAAGAAAAGCATAAGTATTTATTTATTAATTTATTGCAGACATTGTCTTGGGCTCTTTGCATTTACCCCGGCCTCGTCTCCCCACATCTTTGCAAGGTAAACAGTAGCACCTCTTCCTGGGTGATCACAATGAATAGTGTATTTGGAATCCTAAAGGCTAGAGGCCTGGCTGTCCTCCTGCAGTGGTCTGAGAATGGGAAGGATCCTTTAAGAAGTGGAACCTTGTGGAAGGAAGTGAGGTCACTAGGGTCATGCGCTTGAAGGAGATTTTGAGATTGGCCCCTTCTGTGATTCCTGACTTCCGTGAGATGAACAGATTTCTCTCTCTTCTACCAAATGTCCCTGCCATATCCTGTACTGTGCCTCCACGGGCTCAGGGCAACATGACCAGGTAACAACCCCCTGAGACCTCTGAACACTTGAGGCCAAATCAGCCCTCCCTCCTCACCTGCTGATCATCGCAGACTCTTGCTGTAGCAACTGACTGACACACTGAACATCTGGAGTCAAGGAAGTGTTGATGGGAGACAGTAATGAATTCAGGCCACAAAGAGCACACTCCTTCTCTGCTTGGTAACCCTGACTATAGTCATTGAAGGGCTATTTTAGGGCTGAAAGACAATGGTATTAGCTTAGGACCTTGGGATGATTTGCTTCCAAAGCATTTTCATATCTTCCTGAGACACTCAGACAAGGACAAGCACAGCACAGGCGGCAAAAGAACTTCCCTTTCCTCTCTGCTCACAGCTGCCACTCTGACCCTGTCAAGGCTTCCACAGCACCATGCTTGGGACAGTCCAGTGCTTGTCACCAACTCCCAAGGGAGTTGTTACCCCTCAATCTGGGGTGGGCTGAATCTCCTCAGTTGAACTGCAGTATAGTTAGCAGCCATCTTATGGGTTTTCCTGAACCAGCTAGGGAGATAATTAGAACCCACGGGAGCTGGTTTGAGTTAGTATTTTCTCAGTCCTCCCAAAGGGAGTACAAGGCTAATTCCATTACAGATGCCAGAGAGGTGAGATCATTTATTTCATCCCATGGTCTTTGGACAGCAGGACCTAATGCCTTCTAGGAAGCCATTTGAGAAGCCAAGCAGAGGGACTTCTGTTTGCTCTGTGTCCACTTTGCATAACTTCCAGATGACAGCAATTTCATAACTGTCACAAAATATTTTCTGCTTTGGTTGTGTTTTATTTTCTTCTCTTCATTTCTGTGTCCTTCCATCTTACTCAATCTGATACAGGCCCCTGTACACATTGGAAGAGTCCTGAGGCAGGATAGAAAAGACATGGAACCTCACAGTGAGGTTCCTAAGACGTGTTAGTGCTCTCTGGGTAGGAAGAGCTGAACTGGGTGGGCACCACGATATAGAGAACATGCCTTGGGTGAACAAGAGGATTGAGAAAAGCTATGAAGCTTTGCTTGCTCTCTTCAAAAGATAAAACGTGATTCTCCTGGGTTCAGAGCTAACAGGAGAGGAGTCACTGGTTTTGAAAACAGATGTGGTTCCAAGCCCAGACTCCGGATACAGCTCCAGCAAGTTAGAACTGAGTCTAAGCATGGTGGTCTGAACAGACATTGAAATTACTGGTTGTCTTGTGTGTCCTGGTGTTGTAAGGTGATCCTGAAGCAAGAAAGAGCTTCCTTGGGCTATGGAAGGATGAGGGAGACCAAGAGAAAGCATGTTTGTCCTCTTCCAAG
>PVHP010027085.1:0-24165 GCA_004024765.1 Zapus hudsonius | reverse complement strand
CTTCTTTCTGTGCCATCTCCATCTGCTCACACCAGTCCATCTTTACGTAACACAACCCTGCACAGGTTCCCAGGACATAGGCAGGCAGAACGCAGCAAGCCTCTCACGCAAACTGCTTCTGGCACAGTCCTGACCAAGTTCTTTCTCCCCCTCGTAAGCCAAACCTCACAGTCCATAGTTCTCAATACATTCAGGTCTTGTAATTCTGACCAGAATGATCCATGAAGCTGTACTCACAACACTGCGAGGCATCTCTTAGGCCGAGATTTCAAGTCCTTCCACATTCCTCCTGCAGATCACTTCCAGAAAACCAAAGCCACAAGACCAGGGTTCCAGCAGCAACAGATGACCCCACGTCCTGGTACCAAAACTGTTGCAGTCAGCTTTCTAGTTGCTGCGCAGAAGGAACCCAAACAAAAGCGGCTTGTGGAGGAATGGGTTTATTTGGCTTATGGACTCGAGAGGAGACTCCATTCTGGCAGGGAAAACGATGGCATGAGCAGAGGGCTGGACATCACCTCTGCCACAGCACTGGAAATAGCAGCAGGAAGGTGTGCCAAACACTGGCAAAGGGAAGCTGGCTTATAACCCCATAAGCTCGCCCCCAACAACACAGCTTCATCGAGGTTGTAAAACCCAAACTGCCATCAGCTGAGGATCTATCTATCAGAACACATTCAATTGTTTGTGGGGGACACCTGGATCAAACCATGACATTGACCTATATACTATTTTGCCTAAATAATGCTGTTTTTATTACCTTGGATTTTTTTTTTCAGTACTGAGAACTGAACTCAGAATCTCACACATAACTAGGCAAGGTCTCTACCACTCCACCCTCTCTCCAAGCCCATTAAAGCATTTAAAAGTTCTCAAAATTAGGTAATGTTATTTCTACAACTTCTCTCCCCCCACCATCATTGTTTTAGTTCTTCTAGGTCATTTGCATTTCCACAAGAATTTCAGAAAGGTCATTAATTTCCATTAAAAATCTTCCTCTATTTTGACTACAATTGTACTGTCTGTGTGTATCAGTTAAGGGAGAACATCAAAACTAATGACAAGATGAATCAATAACCCAGAAGCCTTCCTCCTAGGTAGTATTCTACAAAACAGAACTGTCAATCAGGGAACACAGGGACCAAACAGATGTGCCATGTGATGGAGAAAGCTGAACCTAAAACCACAGGCTCTGGTAAATCCCAGAGGCAGAATTATCCCCCATAGTGAGCTGATCAGGAAGACACATGATAAATAATGCAGGCCATTGCCAAAGCACTTGGTTACCTGCCAGAGCTAAAAGGTAAGACCCTATTGCTGAGGACACCATAGTCTGCACTCATATGAGGACATCAAGAGACTGCACTGGAACTGAGAAGGAAATCCAAGTTTCCTCCTGGCTGACCCTCGTGGCACTGGAACGTGCTAAGGGAGTTGCTGGGGGGAAATGGTTTGTAAGAATGTGAGCAAACAGGAGAGCCTGCAAGATACGAAATCAGCCGGCTGGGCAGGAAGCACACACCTGTGCAACAGTAGCACACAGCCCAGATAGGTAACCAAATATCCGATTAGACATGAGACCCGTCCAGTAGGAGTGAACCCATACCTGTTACTGGGAACCAAGTCAGAATCCCATGGGAGGGAAACTCATAGAATCCAGCGAGAACCTCCCCTGCTCTTTAGCTAAGAATGGGTACACACATCGGAAAGTCCCTCAAATCCAAGCTGCTCCCACTTTTGGTTCTAGAATCTGATTTTACAGATGGCAGAGAGTACTGGGGAGGTGCAGGATACATCCTTACAACAAGAAAAGATAACCAACTACCTACTACAAGATAGGTCACCTCTACTGGGGCCCAGAAGTCATTGCAGAGAAAGCTAACATGAAAACCAATTCCAGGGTGAAGGTGACCAGACACTCAAATCTCATCCAAACAGAAATCCAGAGGCTACAGAGAATTCAATTTTTTTAAATAACTGTAGAATTTGTGACAATGCTCCTATATGTGCAACAGTATCGCTATTTCTCTTACTCTATGCTAGAAATTTGTCTTTTTTTTCTTTAGATATTGACCAGTTTGTCTTGCTGACTTTATTATCCCCCATCAGGTTGGGTTTTATTGATTTCCTCTTGCTTCACTATCTTCATTGACTTCTGCTCTGATTTCATTGTTTCTTTCTTTTCCAGGTGTAATCAGTTCATTTTTTTCTAGTTTCTTAAAGTAGAATCTAGAAACAGGCTTGATTTCTTTCTTCCTTGACTCATGTCACATGAGAAGTCCCCTCCCTGATCTCATTCCTGGTATGTGTCATGTCTTAATTCTATTTTTAAAGATTTTTTTCTCTTTATCACTGGTTCATGGCAGCTTGATTTTGACTTGTTTTGCTATAGATGTCTTCATGTTTATTTTCCTTGTGGTTCACTGAGCTCTTGGGGAGGGGCTTATAGCTTCGATCAAATTTAGAAGCTGTTGAGCCATTATTTATTTTTCTAGGTTCCTTTTCTACCTGTCAATCAGCGACTCTAATTAGATGTATATTAAGCCATTTGAAGCAGTTCCACTGTTTCTTTTAATCACTTGTTTCCTTTTGTTTTATTTTCAGCTGTTGCTATCATTGTCTTTATGTTCATTTTTTTTCTGTATATTTAACAATTCTTTAATCCCATCCAGCATATTTTTCCTCCATTGTCTGTAGTACATACAGAGAAGGAAATGGAAAATAAACTGATATTCTTTTTTAGTCTTCAATTTGGGTCTTTTGGAAAACTTCTTCAATTTCTTCTATTTCATTTTCTTGAACCCATGATAAGTATTTATAATGAGTGTTTTTAAAACTATTTATAGTAATTCTAATATCTTTCAATTTTGATTATCCCTTCACTATCAGCCTTACTTTATTGCTTGTTTTCATGTACAATAATTTTATTGGATTTCAGGCTTATACTTTTACCTTTTGGGTTTCAAACATTTTACATTCCTATGAATATGCATAAGTATTGACCTGGTCTGCATTATTGTTATTTAAAAGCAATTTTAGGGCCTGGAGATGGCTTAGTGATTAAGGTGCTTGCATGCATAGCCTACAGCCCCTAATTCGATTCCCCAGTACCCAGGGAAAGCTGGATGCACAAAGTGGTGCATGCATCTGGAGTTCATTTGCATTGACTGGAGGCCCTGGCACACTCATTCTCTCTGTCTTCAAAGCAATTTTATTCTTTCAGCTCTTGCTTTTCATATTTCTTACTCTGCGTGGAAACAGGACTCAACCCAGGGGCAGCGATTTAACTGTCCTGAAATGAGATGAACCAAACTTTCTTTGTATTTGAACCCACGTTCTCTCAGTCAACAGGTTGTTCTGCTTGGCTAGTGGAAGCACTTTCCCACTTTGTAGAAATATCAAGAATGATTCTGTTTAATACTTTTAGACAGTTCTTTCCTAGATCTCGAGTATTACCCTCACTTGCACACTCTGCTGAAAACTTGATTCCCTCAGAGAGAACTCCATAGGCCTCCAGGCTTCTCTCCTCGGTATGCATTTCTGTGGAATCTGGTTGTCTTGGTTTATGCTCAGGGGACTCTGTTGTCCATCAGGATCCTGATGGTTTCTCCTTCCATTGCCACATCCCATGAGCTCTCCTAAGGCAGTAAGTCATGGCCATTATACATCATTATACATTACCCAAGTCTCAGAGAGCACTGGTCCTTGTTATGTGATACTTTATGCCTTACAAAACACTGTTAAAATTTATCCATTTGGAGAATGGAGAGATGGCTCAGTGGGTAAGCGTGCTTTCTTGCAAAGACTAATGGCTTGGATTCAATTCCCATATAAGCCAGAAGGACAAAGTGGTCCATGTGTCTGAAGTTTGTTTGCAGTGGCAAGAGGCCCTGGTACACCCGTTTTTTTCTCTCAAAAAAATAAGTAAGTAAAAAAAATTTTTTTTTGCAAAAAGCATTAATTGAGCCAGGCGTGATGGCACACGCCTTGAACCCCAGCATTCAGGAGGCAGAGGTAGGAGGATCACCATGAGTTCAAGGCCACCCTGAGACAACTTGGTGAATTCCAGATCAGCCTGGGGCTAGAGCAAGACCCTACCTCAAAAAATAAAACAAAACAAAAATTAATTGGCATTGGAGAGATTGCTCAGTGGTTAAGGCACTTTCCAGCAAAACCTAAGGACCTAGGTTAATTTCTCAGTACCCACATAAAGCCAGATACACAAGGTAGTCATGCATTCGGAGTTTACTTGCAGTGGCTGGAGGACCTGATGCACCCATTTTCTATCTAACTTCCTCTTTCTCTCTCTCTCAAATAAATAAGCAGAATCATAAAAAAGAATCCATTTTCTGATTGTTTTCAAGTAGCAAGTTAAATTCATTGTCTGGCTATATTTATTCTCTATTGGCCAGAAAGCTAAAAACATTAGGCTGAAGCGAACATTTTTTTTTCTTTTTTCTTTTTGGTAACTTAAAACGATCCCATGTGTCCAGTGATGTCTATGTTCAGTGTACTGAGGTATGACCGCCTGTGACCTGGTGTCATGAGACACAGTGGGAGCTGGTAGATTGGACAGTTCCCTGCTCTTTGCTCCTTGGCTAGTGGTTTTGAGACTAGAGTGACCCTGACTCCATAGTGTGATGGTGAGTGCTTGCCTTACACTCCACCATGACTCCCTGCCGTCCTGACATCATTCACTTGCAGAAATCTGCCTGACTCTTCACTTCAGCATTCTGGTTGCTAAACTCCCTGTAATCTGTGTGGTTACTGTATCTTTATAACCCTGACCACAATGCACTCAGGAAGTGTTGCTAATTGGCTTAGAAGAACAAACAATGCTGCTTTGATTTTATGTTTATTAAATGAAAGTTCATTTCTTTTGCACACATGGAGTTAAGAATTGAAACTATTCAGGAACCCCTGAGAATTCTCCCATTCACAAAGATGATTAGCCCCATACAACTTAAA
This sequence comes from Zapus hudsonius, assembly GCA_004024765.1. Classification (NCBI taxonomy): domain Eukaryota; kingdom Metazoa; phylum Chordata; class Mammalia; order Rodentia; family Dipodidae; genus Zapus; species Zapus hudsonius. The sequence goes on along the minus strand of PVHP010027085.1, from coordinate 19,197 downwards.
GCCAAAGAAGCAAGCCAACAACAAAAGCATTTTGTTTTGATTTAAAAATTCATCTTTAGTCAATGATGAGAGTAGCATTTGCATGCTTACTTCGTTTTAATTAATGTTGTCAGAGGTTCTTTTCAGACTTGTAGTGTTGTTTTGGGTTGTTATCTAAAGTTAAAGGGATATTATGCATTTCAATGTGGTAACTTTATAGAACCATAAGTTTGGTGGTAGGTTTTTATTATAAATGGATCTACAGGAGGAAGATTGGTATGTTTTGATAACTACATCAAATAACACAGGTCTGCATTGCACTGATTCATTTATCCAAATCATATTCAAATCATATTTATTGATGATCTGTTATGTTCCAGGCACTAGAGTTGAAATAATGAAGAAAACAATTAAAGGCATGTGAGCAGCTGCACTTGGGAGGCATAGGTAGGTGGATCATTGTGAGTTTGAGGCCAGCCAGAAACTCCATAGTGAATTCCAGGTCAGCCTGGGCTACAGCAAGACCCTACCTTGAAAAAACAGAAACAAAAAAATAAAAAAGACAGAAAGAAAGAACGAAAGAAAGAACGAAAGGAAGAAAGAAAAAAATAACAAGACCCTTCCTTGAAAAAACAAAAAAATAAAAAAGAAAGAAAGAAAGAACGAAAGAAAGAACGAAAGGAAGAAAGAAAAAAAATAACAACACTAAAAACTCATTTTATAGAAATTCTATTCTAATTGGAGAACATAGCAAATTAATATAATAAATGAACAGAATATATAGAGCTATGAAGTGAACCATGCAGATACCTGGGGAAGAGCACTTCAGGTTGAAGCAGCAGCAGGTGTGCCTGCTTCAGGCAGGAATGTGTGTGGTACATGTAAGCAACAGCAAAGGACCATCTGGACCCAATGATGCAGCCTGGGTTTTCCAAATATAGGCACACATCATACTTTATTCTCTTTCTTACATCATATTTACTGTGCAGATTCTAATACATATGTGTATGAATGGTTTATTTTATATTATTTCATTCCAAAATGGTTTTAAATTCTAATCTGACCTTTAATTGTTGTTTCTTTTCCTGGGAATACAACTACCAGAGAAATAAAGAGCTCCCTGGCTTTCTCAGGAATATAAAACTGCTTCTTTGGTTAAGTTCAAAGTAACTTAAATGAATTTGAAGTTCAGATTCTTCTGTCATGTGTATGCTATTTTATTCTCCACTCCACCTGCATATTGTCCTGTGCAGGGATGTGTATCCTTACTCATGAATGACATCATGCTGGCTCCTGCCTCCAGACGCCTTAATTCCCATTATGGACACATTTTATATATGACTGTAAAATCAAAACTAATATCCACCTCACTTACTTATTTAACATGCCTTTTATTATCTTCTGCTTACCTACACCAAGTATTGAAGGGCATATTTGTTATACAATTAGCATCAGCCCTAAAAAGATGCATTCCTTTCCTGAATACCTACACTGGTCTAAGCTATACATCAGAAAATTATCATTTATAAATGTTCCTAAGTTTCTCCTTCAAATGCATCCTTTCTCTACATGCAAGTTGCAAATTCCTCAAGAACAAAAGCTTTTTCTTTTCTTTGCAATTTCTACAAGGTAGCAGAAACAAATGAAATTTGTGTTAATGGATTGATTTAATTTCAAAGGGTCTTCTAGAAACCTTCACCACAAACCTCTGAAGAGCTCCTTTTAAAATTAGATTTCATTCCTTGCCTGTCTTACTATGTGAAAACAGCAATTTAGGCAACACTGTGATGAATGGTCACTGACCAGAAGGATCAGACAAGTCTTTCATAGAAGTGGATGAAAGGACATCATCCACTTTCTCCTTACAGCTGATCAGGTTTTGATCTTTAAAAGGAATTGTATGGTATTGGCTTATTTAACAGTGATAAATGTGGGTGGAAGCCGAGGATGCTATTAATCTCCAGATGAGAGCATCCATCATGGGGGCATCTCTGGGTGAACAGATGCCCAGATCCACACTCTTAATGATGGTACAAGACACATCTCCTTCTGCTGCAAGACAGCTGTTTACAATTCCATGACATCTTCAAATTGTCCACTTTTAAAGAAGAAGAGAAACTCCTAGATTACAAATTACTTCATAGGAAAGGGGAGGGAGAAAGAAAGAGAGAAGAGATCAGAATCTAAGAAGATGCCATAGTAGACAAAATGGTTGTCAAGCTCACCAGAAGAGAGTGAAAGACTCATGCATGGGCATCTATATCCTATCGTCCTGGTCTGGAGAGGTTAATATGGGGATGTTATTGAAAGGGTCCTGAGCAGGACCAACAGGAATGATCTCCGACAGCTGGCTGAACCTAGCAGAAGCTGGATTGTTGGCTTTTTTGAATGCTTGCCTGAAATCCTGGGGCAGGAGAAAGGGGGTCCTCTGCTATGTCAGGCCATGTGATAGCTATTCAGAAGTTCCCTAGGGGATGACTGGCCCCAGCACTTTCATTGGCTGGATCTGAAAGTCAGTGACATTCTCTTCTGGGTTTCAGTTTCCTAACTTAAGGAACCTTCATCGGTCTGTCACCATTGTGAAAATCAGGTAGGAAGACAACACCTAGGCCTCCATTCAGGTGCACACAGGAATAAGTGTCCTTCATCCTACTGATGACGTGGCTTTGCATCTTCCTAGTTCTGCTAATTCTACTAGTGACACCAGCATGTTCCTTTGCTGCATCTTTGCTCTGTTTTTTTTTCACAAGACTATTTTTAAGTTTTTATTGACAACTTCCATAAATATAGACAATATATCATGATCATAATCCCTCCAAAACTTCCCTTTTCCCGTTCCCAAATCCCTCCCCCTCCACTGAATCCCTTCTTTTTCTAACTAGTCTCTCTTCTATTTTGATGCTATCAGTTTTTCCCTCATATGTTGCAGGTATTGTACAGGTAGCATCAGCCTCTGTGAGGTCATGAATATTAAGGATATTTTGTGTCTGAAATATAGTATTGTAAGCACTTCTTCCCTTCCTTTGGCTCTTACATTCTTTCCACTTCCTCTTTCACAGTGGTCCCTGATTCTTGGAGGGTTTATTAGAGATGTCTTACATAGTGCTGAACACTCCACTGTCACTTCTTCTCAGCACTTTGGCCATTTTTGAGTCACCCCAGGGGTCACAACCATGCTTATGCTCATATATTAATGGTACTCTTACTTTTGAAGCTTTTAGAGTAGCTGCTCTGTTTTTTTTTTTTAAATGACCATTTCCTTTTAGCTTAGGTGCTCAGGATGTAGAAGCTGCTTAAAGATCCCACCCTCATCTGTTGCCTTGTCTGTCTAGACTGGCAGAACTGACTCACATGCCATGGATGAAGAGCTACAAGCCAGCTTCTGTCTAAGATACCATGGAAGGTGGCCTTATGTCCTCTACAGATGTTAACACTGCTTGTAGGGGATGGGGCATTTCTGTGCATGTCTCCCTTCTGCATACTGAGACTCTCCATCAATCAGAACTCAGCACAAAGGGTGATTTGTTTTGATAAAGGTCCTGCAGGAACTTGGTACAATTGCTGACATAATAAAAAAAGGCAAGGAGAAATCAGAGACCACTGATATAAAATTCAGAATGATGTCATGAGAATTCTGAACACAATGCTTTATGGGAGAGATCAGAGAGTCAAGAAGTCATCACTTGTGCAATAGCCACACCAAACCTTAACAGGGTAATCAACAGCTTTCAAATTGGCCAAGAGCTCTACACAGTGATAAGGAACCCTTAACTTGATTGGGATCCATGGCAAAATCTTATGGGGACCAAAAACTTGGGCTCCAAGGGGAAATTCCCATGACCAGAGAAATACAGAGAGGCTACTCCCAATAAAATCTTGCCAAATTAGCAATGTGTATCTCATTTAACCTATACTGATCTCACTCTCTGAAGGAGATTCTATTTGTATTTTTTAGAAGGCAGTTAGAGAGCCATGGTCAACCCAACTCCACCAACAAGCCACAAGATGATGGCTGACTTCCGGGCAAGAGATGAACCACCCCTGGCCTATCATGTAGGCCCCAAATGAAACCTATGAGTAAGTGGCACAATAAACAAGAGACCAACCACCACAAGTCAGATAACCCAGGATAGGTCAAGGAGACAGACACCAACAATATCCAACACAACCTAAAGAAGAAGTCCAGAGACACTTAAAATCTCAACAATAAATCAGACTCACCCACCATGACTCAGGTAACTGAGCAGAATAGGGGGCAGAAAGATTGTAAGAGCCATGGTGGGGAGAATATCCAGAGACATTGCCTCTCTCAGTAACAACACACAAAGTGGTGGGGGTGAACCTGGCTGCCTCTTGTGCTATTTATAACCCCCTACTCCATGGACTGATCCAGTATGCCCACCAAGGAAGGCCCGCAGTGTGTTGGGGTCAGAGAGGAGGGAAATGGGGGTACTATAATGAGAATTGCTCATATAATGTATCTAATTATGGAAATAAAGATACCAATAATAAAAAAGAAAAAGGCAAAAGATAGAGGCCAGTTTATTTTTACTCTTCTGTTAAGAGGCAGGTGCTTCCTGTGCAAAAATCATGTGACAAGAGCACATTATATTTGCATACCATCATATGATAAGAGTAAGTTATATTTTCATATTATCATAGGGTATGTAAAAGGCAAACTTTTAAAACATATACAAAAGATATATAAATACATATTAATTCAAAATTGAAACAATCAAATATGAGAGAGAGAGAGAGAGAGAGGATAATTTCTTCTAGGAAAAGGTGTGTTAGATTTCTGTCACTGTGTCAAAATATCAGAGATCACCACTTAATAAGGAAGAAGGATGTATTTTGATTTCCAATTCACACGAAGTTTCACTTCATGGTTGATTGGCTTCCTGGTTTGTGGATGGCCTGAGGAGAGGCAGAACATCATGGTAGGGAATGTTCTACTCATGGTGGAATAAAGCTGTTCATCTCGTGGTAGTCAGGGAGAGAGAGAGAGAGAGAGAGAGAGAGAGAGAGAGAGAGAGAGAGAGAGAGAGAGAGAGAGAGAGAGAGAGAGAGAGAGAGAGAGAGAGACTGTGGTCCCAATAAACCCTACAAAGTGATACTCCCAATTCCTCCCGCTAGATCCCATTTCCTGAGGTTCTAGGGAGCTCTCAGTAGCACCTTGGGAGACCATCAAATCTTTAGCATAAGAGTCATGGGGGCAAATTTAAGATGCAAGGCTTTAACCACGGGAAGAGTAAGATGATGTGGCAGGGCTTGGTGAAGGGAAGCCCTTCATTCACCTTACTGGAGTTTTGGCATGGACACTTTTGTAGCCTTAAATAGGTATTCGGATCTTAAACGACCCACAAAGGCCAATGAGTTGGAAGCTTAAGTGCCACCTCTGGTGTTACTGGGAACTGGTGGAAATTTTAAGATATAATAAGGTTTTGTGGAGGGAAATTGGATTATTGGAGACGTGGTCTGGAGGGAAATCTTGGAAGCCTGTCTCCTTTCTCCCTTTTCTTCCTAGTCACCACGAGGTGAGACTTGTCTGTCTGCCAAGCAATTCTACCACAGGATAGCAACGCTGGACTCCAAGTTCTGAAACTGTGATTCAAGATAAAACTTCTCTCTTCATAAACTCATCACCTTAGGCATTTGTCAGAGATGAAAAACTAACACACGTGTGTGTGTGTGTTTGTGTGTGTTTGCAAAGAAAAAATTTACATGAGTGGAATCATACTGAATATATTTTTCAGGATTTTGTTTGCTTATTTTTTGATGTAGGGTCTCGCTCCAACCCAGGTTGACCTGGAATTCACTACGTAATCTCGGGGTGATCTCAAACTCATGGCGATCCTCCTATATCTGCTTCCCAAGTGCTGGGATTAAAGGTGTGTGCCACCATGCCTGGCTTTGAACTTTCTTAAAAACTTAGTATGAACTTAATATATTTCCAAAATCATCAGGAAACAGATTTTCAACATTAAAAAAAATACATACCTAAATGTTATTCCCAATCATGCCATAGTTCAGTTAGTCACATCTATGCAAGAAATCATTTGTTAGGAATGTGTTGATATGAAAATATTGCAGTAAACATGCTTGTTCCTACATCTTACTATGAATGTACTGGAATGTGGACCTGGAAGGGAACTGCTGAGTTAATTTTTGGGCAGATTACTTCTCAGAGACTTGGTTTCTTTTGCTAGAAAATATATATTTACTATTATGAACTTCTAGTATCATTTCAACATTTAAAATTAAAGTTAACTTAAATTATAAATGCAAGCACAAATTTTCTACTCATCTTTTTTTTAAAGAAATCATGTGAAATTCTTTCCTTGCTGGTCTATAGAACCAGAGGATCTTGGGAGAGTAAATCTGAAGTCTCTACCTACCCTCCCCTCACACCTCCTCAAAGTCTCCAGGATGCCAATTACTGATAGTGTATTTGGGCTAAACATTGGTTCTTCTACCTATTTTAAGTGAAGAAAGTCCCAGAATACACTTTCAGATCATTTTACATTCTAAATTCCTCCTACCCGAACACACTGTTTGCAGGCTCATTTCTGTTCCTTTATATTCTATTCTATATTAAGATGTTTAATGTGCAGAAAAATAAGTTTAACAGCTATTTGAGTTCCTCTCATCTGCTTTCAATTTATTCTGTTCTTAATTAGAAGGTGCCAAATCCCTGAAGAATAATCAAGTTCTGTATCCATGGGTCTTTCTTTCTCCTCTGTGATGTCAACTTAACATGATCAGAGTAGTTTAGGAGGCAAATTCTCCTTATGTGTGATTGCGTTTTTAGAGTATTTTTACAGAGATAGGATCATTTTAGGTATGGTTTGCACCATTCCATGGGCTGGGGTCCTGGAATGGATAAAAAGGGGAAAACCAGCTGAGCTTTCATATCATTCTCTGCTTCCTGACTGTGAAACCAATGTGCATGGCTGAATCATGCTTCTTCTGCCATACCTTACCCACCATGATGAACTGTATCCTATTGAAACTGTAAGTTGAAAATAAATCCTTCATCCTTTACATTGCTTCTTGTCAAAAATTGGGTCAAAGCAACCAGAAAGTAAGTAACACATCCTCCTATTATCTTCTCCTTCCTTGGCATGTTTTGGCTTTGGCCTTAGTCTTTTTTTCATCAACTACATGGAGTTTGCCAGCTGAGCAATCATTCATAATATGCTTAGGGAGTCATAACATGAGGGGTAGAGACACTGGTGTGTGAAGACCCAGGGACAAAGTAAGAGCTGTAGTGGGACCAGAGCAGAGACTAAGAGCCATGTTCCCAGTGGCATTATGGAGGGTTCACACAGCTCCCATCTTTGAAGCCATATCATTTAAGACATCGTGTGTTTTCTTGGATGATGTATTACTTTGCTTGTTGCTGGACCAAAATAACTGACCCAAAGCAACTTAAAGAAGGAGATTTATTCTGGCTTACGGTTTGGAGGGACACATTCCCTCATGGCAGGAATAAACAAGAAATAGAACAGGGCTACAAAATTTAAAGGCCCTGATCCATGATCCACTTCCTTCAGTAAGGCTCTGCCTCCTAAAGGCTCCCCACATGTGAGGTTATGGGCAGCATTTTACATTCAAATCACAGCAGAAGGGTGGATGCAAGCTTGTACAGAACTCTTTGGGAAGGTAGAGAGGGTTAAGAGAAGACAGGCAGCTGGAGGTGTGCCCAGGTTTGAAGGGCAAATGGCAAGGCTTGAAGTAGCTTGGTTGCATTGTTTGGTCACCTCAGTCCTGGTACGCTCAGTTCCTGGGGACATTCCTGGCTGGAGTCAGGTGCAGTGGAAGGGTTCGTTTCCAGGTCTGACATGTCACGTTGTTTGGGAACACTCCAATCTTAAATCCGTGGAGCTCCTCTGTGGTATGTGAGCAGGTAGGACACTGATTTACCCTTTCCAACTTTCTTTCTCTCTTGGAGCAGATCAGGCTTGGAAAGTCATTTCTCTGAGGGTTGATGTTTTCTAGTGTTTCTCTCCTCCCATTTCTCATTTTTAAGACAATATTAATACGTTTTCTAGGCTGGCATGGAACTCGTGATTCCTTCCTTGTCCACCTGAGTGTGTGGAAGGTAGACATGTGCCACCATGCCTGACTCCCTCTCAGGATCTGTTCTGAATGTTTTGAAGGGAAAAACTAAGGTGAAGCTCAGATGATGTCAGATGGAATGAGGGCATCCTCATTGATGCTATAAGCAGAGAGATGTGTGTGGTGTGAAACCCCTCAGGATGCTGACTGTCCCCAGGCACATGGCTGGGCAGTGAATGCTAGGCAGCAGGCGACAATGAGTCCTGGGTCTTTCCCATACACGATTCAGTGGTCCACACAGAGATGACCCTGAAGCAGGGAGCAGATGTCTGAAGACAGGACAAGGAGGCCATTTACATTGTTGCTGAGGAGTTTATGAAGCCAGCACCAGCCATTGGCCTTGCATCTTCACAAGGTTGTAGTTTTTACTCATCTCTTCCTTTGCGGAGTGGGTTAGCGCCATCTGTATAGACCAGAAGTCCAGAGGGAAGGACTTCATGAGACCCATTTGCCTTGCCCTCATCCTAACCAAACTTGAGTTTGAGCACCTGTTTTAATATAAACAATAAAGAAGGGAAAAGAAGGCAGGTCCACAATGATATCTTTATAGTTTACTTCTTGCCTTGGAACCCCTGCGAGTGAGTCCATGCTGTGCAATATGCACCCCACCCCCAAAGAACATCATGAGCTGAGATATAAGGAGAGATTTCCATCCTACCACTGAGAATAGCACCTATTCTGTGGAATGAGTACCTGGTCCAATGAGTCAATCTATTTAGGGAAAATGGCATGGTATAGTGAGTGGGTAAAGAATGAGAACCCAGCTTTTTTTTTAATTGTCCATAATGAGTTACATTATTTAATGGGCAAACAATGTGTTGTTATCCCCAGTTCCCCAATGCCCCTCTTCCCCATCCCCAATCGGCTGGATATCCTCCTCCGTGGGCCGTCTGGATCTGTTCTTGGAGCAGGGGACCATGGATAGCCTAGGAGTCAGCCCGGAGAACCCAGCTTTTAACCCAGAGATGACACTGAACTTAGTGCCTCCGGCATTCTGCTTTATGTTACAGAAAACATGAGAATGTGGGAGCTGTCTAGGTGCTGGGTGTACCCAAGATTTATACTTCGGATGTGCTTTAAATTTTAATTCAAAGCATGCGATAACATGGCCACAAAAAGCTGATGTAAGTCTTTGGTACTTTATATGAATTGAGAACATATGGAGCTTTGTGCATTTTGTTTCCACATCATCCTTAACCCACCTGATGCCCCTTCCCTGAGCGCTGATCTCCTGAGAACTCTCTCAGATGGACCCATGATTCTGCTGCCTCCTTCTTCCCAGGAAAATGAGCTTTGATTCCCTTCTGTTCCAGCTCCTCCCCCTCGTCTCTTTTCAATATCAATTTTCACACTAGACCTTATATGTAGAAAATTCTCCCGCTTTCTTTCCAGTTATAACTCTCCTGACCTCTCATCTCTCTACCTTATTTCACTTTTCAAGTCTCCTTCACTCACTTAAAATCATTGAAAACATTTGCATGTATAGGTTGAGTATGGTTTCTTCCACTTATCGTGACCAAACCCCCCCTTTCTTTGATCACTGAGCACAGTGTTAAACACATACTACTTATACGCATTTAAAAATAAGCGAGTGGCTATCTGTCTCTTCCAAAAGAGAACTTGATTATGAAACTATGAAGTGTGACTCTTGGGTGCCTGCTCATTGGAACAGTCCCAATACCATGCCAGAGTGTTGTAGGACAATACATTTTGCAAAGAGCATGCTGCTCTCTCAGTTCTGGAATATTCTTGCCTTCCACCTAGGGTTCTCCTCAATCTCTCAGCCCATCAGTCTTTGGGAACATAGTTTAGGGTTGAACTTTTGAGAAAGTCTTTTTGAGTTTCAAGGCTGAGTCAGGTCTTCTTTGTGCTTCCAGAAGGATGTCTATATCTGTCTATTGAGAACTTATCTCACTGGACTAGTATTTTCTCTCATCTCTTCTGCTCTCAGTAGACAGTTACTTTTCACAGGGTGTTTGGAGCCTAGCAAAGATCCTGGAATATGGAAGGCAAACTGAGCATGTTTATGGGATGGGCCAATGGAATAGGTCTTGATGACTTTCGAGAAGTATGAATGGGTAAGAATGCATGTTGGAAACCTTTTAGAATCTAGATTACAGGACATGGAATTAATTTTTATGACGTGTGTGTAAATCTACTTGGAGTCGTAAGAATTCTCAGGAAATGAGTGAAGAACTCTGCTGCTCAGCTTCTAAGAGGTGGGGACTGAGAAGAGCAGAGCCTGTTCTTCAGGTTCTCAGTGTTTGTGGTGTTTTCTGTTCCCACGCAGCAGAGAAAATCATCATGTCTTTATGACATTGGCCCTCCACAACAGAAGGTCAAGGTCAGGTGACTTATAAACATGACATTCACAGTCCTGGGACTGGGAAGTCCAGGGTCAACAAGACACTAGATCATATGCTACAGTTTTCTTCCTGGTTAGTGGATGGTTGTCTTCTCAACATGTTTTCATGCTGGGATGAAGGATCCCCTAGCATCTCTTTCATGGAGGCACTAATCTCTTAACTTCCTTACTTCATCACCTCTTGAAATCTCCTGTCTTCACATGCCATCTCCCTGGGGGTTAGATTTCAACATGTACTTTGGGAAGGACCCAGGCATTCCACATATAGCTCTTTTCCTTGTGTATGAATACTCCTCTGTGTCTTAAGCTCTTTCAGGAATAGATGAGCAAAGCCTCAGGCTTATATTTGTGGGTGAATATACTCATTCATGAAGCACCTGCCATCTCCTTGACCTGTCTGTGTGTGTAAGTTCATGTATGCATGCAGTTACATGAGTTCATATAAACATGTGTGGTGGTCAAGGACAGCCTCAGGTGTGGTTCCTCAGCATCACCACCCACCATTGTTTTTCTTATTTGAGATGGGGTCTGTCATTTTCTTGGTGAATGCCAAGAAGGCTCGAATGCCTTCCGCAAGAACCCTGTGGAACTTCTTTCTACGACCTTACCAGAGTTTAGATTGCAATCAGGCACCACTACACCCAGAATTTTTCTGTGGGTACTGGGGATTGATCTTGGGTCCTTATGTTTGTACAGTAATCACTTTACCAGTGGACCTTTCTCTCTAGCCCTTGCCAGTGTTTTCTGATGGCTTCCTTTGAAGAAAGGAAGGATATTTGTTCGTGGTGATATATATAATCCAGAGTATATTTTTCTAATGAGCTATGAATATGATTATTCTTGCTGTGAAAATGTTGTAGTTACAGACCTCAGGTTCTCTTATGAACCACTGAATAGTCCAAGGTCAGGGTACTCTGACTTGTATGTATACCACTGGGGCTGCTCCATCACTCCTTCCCAGTAGTGCTCAGGGACATGATTAACTGTCTTTTAAGACTTATTCCTTCCTCCATCAAGAAAGAGACTGTATGTGTCCACATAAAGATGTTCAACACTTTCATATTCCTTTTTAAAATTAATTTATTTATTTGCAAGCAGAGAGAGAGAGAGAGAGAGAGAGAGAGAGAGAGAGAGAGAGAGAGAGAAAGAAAGAAGAGATACAGAGAGAATGGGTGCACCAGGGCCTCTAACAAATAAACTCCAGATGCATGTGCCACTGTGCATCTGGCTTTACATGGGTACTGGGGAATCAAACTCCAGTTGTCAGGCTTTGAAGGCAAGCACCTTAACCACTGAGTCATTCTCCAGCCCAACACTTTCATATTCTGAAGGTAACTTCCTTTGTGTTGATATATAAGTTTCCATCTCATCTCTCTCCATTGATTAGCTACCTCTGTTCAAAGCTTTCCCCAGATGCACTCAGACATCCTCTCCATGATAGCCCTATCAAAGAGCGAACAGTCGGAGAAAACTGCTCTGAAACCCCATTGGTTTTTCTGACATTTGTTCAGAAAATAATACATAAAAAATCAGGGAACTGGAGACAGTAAAAACAGATGCCCAGAGACACACTGATAATTGGGAGTCTAAATTTTTTAATTCTAATTCAGTTTTATTCATTTATTTGACGATTTCTATGACATGATGTAGTTTATTCCTTATTCCTCCCCTTCCACTGAATTCCTTCTTCTATCCAATTAGTTTCTCTTTTATTTTGATAACATTTTTCCCTACCTTCATCAACCAAGTTGAAATGTTGATGAGTTCAACACTGTGGAGGTCTTGTGGAGATTATGACAGTCACTGTGGGACCAGAAAGTGACAGGCATGAAGTGAGAAGATAGTACCCCAAAGTATCTTTCCCTATCCTCTTACATTCTGCCCTTTCTCCAAAATATTTCCTGAGCCTTGGAGGGTGTGATAAGGGTGTCTCATTTAGCACTGAGCACTTGACCATGACATAGTCCCATCAATTTGATGAGTTTTGAGTATTATCCATAGTTCCCATCATCTGTGAAATGAAACTTCTCTGACCAAAGGAGGGAGAAAGACTAATTCACAGGTGTACACATAACATAAATTAGAGGGCCACTTAATGGGTACAACATACCCTTTTAGTCAAATGAAGGTAGTGGCTTCCTGTCTGGCATCTGTGACCTTCTGTGAGTCATAGGTTTTGGACTTGGTTTTCAGTGCTGAGAATGAATCTCTGGATACATCCCAGTGAGGTGTTGGTTATAGAGGCCCCTGAAGCACCCAAAATAATACAAGCTATTGCCGAGGCTCATGGTTGCCTGAGATGGTAAGAGCTTATTGCTGAAGACACTAGAAGCATCAGTCACAGGACAGAATCACACTGCCACCATGCTGAGTCTCCTCCCTTCAGAGAGACTGTCATAGTGTCAGAAAGTGCTATGCAGCCTTCTGGGGGAAGAAACACCATCAATAGGCTGACTCATTCAACTATGGATGCAACCAACTAGGCAGGCCTGAGTTGACCACAGGTGAAATAGTGTCTTGACTTATGGGAATAACCAACTGTTCTCTAATTAGGTTAAAAAATTTTAAAAGCATTCCAAACCCAAGAGAAAAATGTGACTTACATAGAAAATTTTATTTTTATAAGCTATGTTTCTGGTTTCTAGTCACAGTCAAAAATAACTTATCGTACCCAAAATAGCCCACAGTAGAAATCCAGAGACTCTTAAGAGATCAACAGTAAAGCAGACTTAAAACTCACCCACCATGACTTAGGGAACTTGGTACAAGAGGGGGTGGAAAGATTGTAAGAGCCATGGTGGGGGAGAATATCCAGAGACATTGCCCCCTCAGCGACAACACACTCACAAAAAACTAGCTACTGCTTGTACAATTCATAACCCCCATCCCATAGGCCCTCAGTGGGGGCAGGGAGGAAGGAAATGATGGTACTATCACAAGACTTGTTCATACAGTGTTCCTAATAATTAACAATAAATAAATTCTTTAAAATGCCAATATGAAACACTTTAAAACCTTGAAAAAATAACTTACACTAAAAAAGTATGAAGTTAAATAAAAAGTCATGGAAATAATCAATTGCCTTTTAGCCTGAATTCTTGCTCCTGGGCTACATTCCTAGAATAGATCAATGTGGTCTTCACTAACTCATTTTATCCCTACAAACTTCAGTCTCTGAAGACACTGTAAGAAACCCAGAATGCTGCAGAATTTTTGTGTTTCTCCTTTGCTGACAGGTAGGGAATTTGTATGTGTGGATATGAATATGACCTCTAGATCAAAAATTCCCTCATGGGCTCACGGTGAGGGTAGAAGTGTGCACCTGTGTGTAGAGAAGTGGTACATATAGTATTTGAAACTTTCCAAAAACTTGATGGAAAGAGCTCCTTTGATTGGACTCACATTATAAATGCCAAGTAACCCGTATGTTTCTTGATTATGGGCAGGATATAGAAAGAATGGGTGCATTTTATAACTAGAAAGATTTAGGTTTAACTTGAATTCAGTCACTTACTCCTTACACAAATACTTAATCCCTCTGATTCTAAGATTTCCCACTGAGAAAATAGCTATAAAACATATTGGGAAGAAGTGCTTTGAGATCCAATGGAATTTGATTTGTAAGGTGTCCGGCAAATGGCAGCTTCCAAGCAAGTGGGGGTTATGATGACTGAAACATCTACTTCTCTAAGAGTTGCATCATGATGCAGAATGCATCACCTTCTGGTCAGAATATTACAGCAGCACCAGGCTTCGTGGTTCTCTCTGTGCTGGGCCCTGTGGGCACAGCTTCTCAGAAATATTCTCATTTCATTCTCACAACAATGCCCCAAAGTTAGGCACGATTTTCATCTCTGTTTCATAGAAGAAAGATACTTGGGATGATTCATTATTTCCCCAATCACATAGTGAATACTGAAGTTGATATTCAAATTCAAATATTTTGACCTTAGAACACATTCTATTAACTTTAAGGATCAATCATCATGCCTTTGACACATTGCAAGGAGAGAGAGAGAGAAAGGAAAGGGGGGAGAAAAAGGAAGGAAGGAAGGAAGGAAAAAAGGAAGAAAGGAAGGAAGGAAGAAGCAGGAGTCATTTCTTAAGATATGAAGATGGCTATTTAAATTATTTTAAATCAGGGAAAGCTCAACTATATTCAATGTTAGCATTCGAATGTTCAGACGGGAAGATTGCCATGAGTTCCAGGCTACATAGAAAGGCCCTATTTCAAAAGAAAGAATAAAAGAAAAGAAAGAAGAAAGGCCTGGAAGGGGAAGAAAGAAGGTAAAGAGGGAAGAATTTTAATACATGAGATACATGAGTGTAAAATAAATTGATCTTAGGCTGTGATCAGGCTGTGAAGAGCCATCTTGACTTTAGAAGAATTTCATCCTTAGCCATGAAAGAAAATGCCGGACTGCTAGAGTGTTGGGATCATGCTTCCTGAAGGAGAGAAAAGCAAAGTCCACTGAGCCTCTGATTTCTAGAAGAATAACGAGAGTGTGAAGGGATTGATGGCAACATGGAGGTGAGACCTCTACAGAAATGGAGACCAAGGATATTCTAACCCTCAGCCAGGCTACCACGTGTCACAAGTGGTGTTGCTAGTTTCTATAGCATCATGACATCATTATTTAATATTCCTCAAAGTGAAGTCCACAGAGAATTAATCTGCATAAAACTGAACATTTGCCAGGTGTGGTGGCGCACACTTTAATCTCAGCACTCAGGAGGCAGAGGTAGGAGGGTAGTTGTGAGTTTGAAGCCAGTCTGAACTATAGAGTGAGTGCCAGGTCAACCTTGAAAAACAAACAAAAGAAACCCCCAAAACTGAACATTTGTTTTAGGAATTACTAAACGCTGTCTTCTGTGTTTCTGAAAGATTCTATGGATTCAAGGTCATGGGCCAGTCACTGGATGTGCTAGGCTGTGTAGGCTCTAACAGTATAGGGGATCTACTCTCAAAACTGAAAGGTAAAGAAAGGAACACTGTTAATAATTTAAAATCAAATTAACATAGAGTATTCTGCATCGTTCAAAGTGTCGATTTGGTGGCTCCTGATAGCAGTGCACACCATCAACAACCATCAGAATCAAGACACTTTCCATAGATGGCTTATGTCCCTTTGAAGAGCTTCCCTTCCCACTACTGGGGACCAGGAACACCACAGACCTACTTTCTGTCACTGGTTAGTTGGCATTAAAAAAAAAAAACAAAAAACTTTGTGCGCCCTTTTCCTCTGGCTTTTGATTCAACATAATAATTTCTTAAAAAATTTTTTACAGAGAGACAGAGAGAGAGAGAGAGAGAGAGAGAGAGAGAGAGAGAGAGAGCACCAGGGCCACCACCTTGTGGGCCTGGCATATGTGGGCACTGGGGAATTGAACCCGGGACCCCAGGCACTGGAGGCAAGTGCCTCAACTGCTAAGCCATCCCTCCAGCCCCCAACATAATAATTTTTTAAAAAATATTTATTTATTTATTTACCTGACAGGGGCAGAGAATGGGAGAATAGGCATACCAGGGCCTCTCACTACTGCAAATGAACTTTAGCCACATGTGCAACCATAGGTATCAGGCTTTACATGGGCACTGGGGAATCTGATCTGGATTCTCAGGCTTTGCAAGTCAGCGCCTTAACCACCGCTGAGCAATCTCTCTAGCCTTCAACCTAATAGTTTTGAAACTTGTTCATGTTGTTACATATAGCAAGATTTCATTTTGTTTTTGAGGAGCATTCCCTCATAGATATGCCTCATTTTGTTCATGTATTCACCCAGTGATGCATATTTAGCTGGTTTATAGTTTTGGTTTTGTCTTTTCCTTTGGCTATTGTGAACATTCTGGACATTATATGAACCTTTGTGTTGTTTCCCCTTCATAAATATTCAAAGAATGAGTCATCAGCTAAGTCTATTTTTCACGTTTGAAGAGACTTCAAGTGGATTTGCCATCTTTCATTCCCACACAGTGTGAGCTCCAGATGTTCCACATCCTCACACCGCTTGAAGTGATCAGTCTGTATAATTGTAGTCTAGTAGCTATGAGGGCTATCTCCTTGCGATTTTATTTTAATTTCCTCAATTACTGATGGCCTTGAGAATAGTTCTGTGTATTTAAAATTATTTAGCACATTTAAAATTAAATTATCTTTTCTCTTCAGTGCTAGGGATGGAACCTAACACTGGCAAAAACTCTACCACTGATCTATATCCACAGGTGCTTGTTCATTTTTTGATAAGTTCTTTCTATATATTCTAGATATGAGCCCCAGAGGTATGCTTTATCATTCTTTGGCAATGTTATTATTAATGGTGTCTTTTTTATTTATTCATTTTCAAGCAGAGAGATAGATATAGATAGATAGATAGATAGATAGATAGATAGATAGATAGATAGATAGAGAGAGCACCAGAGCCACCACCTTGTGGGGCTGGCTTATGTGGGTCCTGGGGAATTGAACCAGGGGCCTTAGGCACTAGAGGCAAGTGCCTTAACTGCTGAGCAATCTCTCCAGCCCTTAATGATGTCTTTTAAAAATATTTTATTTATTTATTTGCAAGGAGAGAGAGAGGGAAAGGGAGAGAAAGAGAGGAGAAGAATGGGCACACCAGGGCCTCCAGCCACTGCAAACAAACTCCAGATGCATGTGCCACTTTGTGCATCTGGCTTTATGTGGGTACTAGGGAATCTAACTTGGGTCATTAGGTTTTGCAGCCAAGCACCTTAATCGCTGAGCAATCTTTTCCAGCCATTAATAGTGTCTATTGGGGAGTATAAGTTATGAATTTTGATATCTAATTTGCTAACTTCTCTTTTATACTCCATTCTATTTTAAAATTCTTTTTATAGTCTAAGAAATCTTGCCTATTCTAAGATCTTGAATATTTTTCTCCTTTGCTTTTTTCTATAAGTTTAATAGTTTTAGCTTTTTTGTTTTTTCCCCCCTTTTTTGAAAATTTTGTTTTGTTAATAATTAGACACAGTATGAACAAGTCTTGTGTCCCATTTCCCTCCTCTTTGCCCCCAGCCTATTGAGGTTTTTTTTTGTGTGTGTGTGTTTGTGTGTGTGTGTGCCTTGTTATTGTTGTTGTTGAGGAGGACTTTGTCTCTGGATATTTTCCCCAACCATGGCTCTTACAATCTTTCTACCACCTCTTCCACAAATTTTACTGAGTGATGGTGGGTTAGTTTTAAGTTTTCTTTATTGTTGAGCTCTTAAGAGTCTCTGGATTTCTGCTTTGGACTATTTTGGGTATCCTCAGTGTTAACTTTTATATCATGATCTTATATTTTAAATTAATTTTAATATTTAATGTGATGTTAGTTACCTATTCATGTATAAAAATTATTCCAAAATTTAGTATTAAAAGTAGCAAATGCTTACCATTGTATGAGTCAGGGCCTGGAAGAGACTTGGCTGGGAGGTTTTGACGCATGGGCTCATGAGTATGTCCAAGGATGTGTTCATGGCAGGTTGATGAGGGTTGGAAAGCTCCACTTACAGGAGCCTCACTCATATGATACAGACATTTAAAAAATCATAAATACTGCTTTAAAATGTGATAGCTGAAAGAATGTCAAGTACATAGTAGAATATGTGTAAGTTGGATGTACATCACCATAGATACAGCTGATAGTGGAGATCCACAGCTCGAGAAGTAACAGAGCTCTCCAAATGCATGAAGATTTGGCAGACAGAGAATCAGAAGAGAAAACTGAAGAAAGTTTCAAAAGTGTCTGTCATAGTCTGTTCCACACTGCTGGGATGAACTTCCAAACAGACACAGTTTAAGGGAAGCGGAGATCTATCTCAATCCTACAGATCCAGGGGAAGTTCCATCAGTGGTGGAACCTGGGTCCCTTTCACAGATCCAAGTAGAAAGAAACAACCAAACAGCCAGCAAACACCCAAAGCAGCAAACATGAACCCTCCAGAGCTCAGACCTGCTCTCTCCACAGATTTGGGCTGGAATCAGATCTTCCCCCAGACACACCTTTGGGTTGGAAGCTGGGATCTGTGCCCAGTGGAACCTCCTCCAGTCAGGCAGCTGGAGATCCAACTTACAATACAACACCTGAGTTTATGGGGTCACACATTCACATTCAAACCACCACAGTATGCATACTTGAATGACAGAAGAAAAAATGGTGTATATCCAAGGCAGTAAGTATTTGAAGAAACAGCAAATAAGCATTAATATAACAGTTTCTAAAAGCTTACCCTAGAGTATGTTTCCTCATCCCTCCTGAGCCCACAAGTCATTTATGATTAATAGCTATGCCCTGAAATGTATAAAAGAAAAACTTATTTCTTGTAAGAAATCCTACATAATATTATTCTAATCACCAAGAGAATATGTTAGAATAAATAATTCTGACATCAGGACAAAAACTTTTTTAATATATCAATTTTAAATAATATGAATTATGAACATTTATTAATTTGTTATTAATCACTACCTGTAGCACGATAGAAGCTTTAAAACTTGAAGAAGATAGATAGGGAAGGAAGAAAGTCTCTCCCATTTCCCTCATATAGGGTATTATTGTCTCTAGGCAGCATCAGGCATCTTTCTTCTCACACTTGGGTTACCCCGAGAAGCCAGCTGTTGCAGTCAGCTTTCTAGTTGCTGCCCAGAAAGAACCCAAACAAAAGTGGCTTGTAGAGGAATGGGTTTATTTGGCTTACGGACTCGAGGGGAGACTCCATTCTGGCAGGGAAAAC